>CM046850.1:1501818-1535225 GCA_025618425.1 Heliocidaris tuberculata
TTAGTACCCCAAAATAGACAATGTACCTCAAATTCGCCTTTGTTGTACCTTTTCAAAGTTTTGTTTATTTTTTAAAACAGAGATGTGTATTTTAAAAATTTACTAATGGAATATGATGATAGATAAATCAGAAATTACTGTATGAAAGGATTTAAATTATCGTTGTTTAATAATGGAAATATAAGAAAAAAACAAAAAAAATCACTTTTGATTGATTTTTCGTGTTTAAAAGTCATCTTTAATCAGTAATTGCAGGATAATGCATAAAGAACCGAAAAACTGGTTATAACGAGTACGTCCAGAAATTAGTACTCTCCTTCATATCTTTGGGGCATCCTATAAAATTGATTATTGACAAAATAACGATATTTTTTCTACCTCGTTGTCGTTTTCAAAGATAAAAAATGATTGCACAAAAAAGAGGGTGTTTAATGACATCGCGCTCACGGCGCTGCATTCTAGCGTTACGTAGCGCCCTCGCGCTCGGCCTCTAACCCCTAAGAATAACATCGTGAATTTGAGAAAGCTAACACAGACAAGGTAAATATTATTAATTAAATTTTGATTTATGTGTTACTGTCAAATATGCACGTCATATTTATTTTGAATTTAAGCTGTGTATGTTACAGATGCGAGAAGAGATTTCATGATTAGAGGAAAAAATTAAACTATAATAAGGGCTAGAAATCTACCGACACGTTAACCCTCATCGTCCCCAGAACTCTGGGGCTGAAATCCGGCTCTGTGGCAATGGCAGCATATAGTCTACCACTCATTTTCCCAGCTGAACTTATGTTGGACTAGTATAATTAAAAAGAACTGTTCGATGTATTTCACTGACGTTTTATATAGGTATTGCTAAACTGATTCCTCTCAGTCTCATTTTGAAATTTTAACACGAATCACAGGTTAGTCGGACAATGATCCCACTCATTTTGACAATTTGTCCATGAAGAACGTATGATGGGGAGCCCCTTGTCTGTGCACCTAACATTTCACTTGAAATTGACAAGCTTTTCCTTTGGTATTCCTCTAATGATTGACCTCATTTTAATCCTCATATCCTAGAGTGTAACTGTGCCGAAAATCTGATTAAAATAAGAACAATTTCATTTTCACAAGAATAGGCAACACTGTCATTTTGACACTAAAAAGGGAAGGTTCCCTTGTCTGCGCACTCATTCACTTAACACGCAGTTCGGGATATTTTGCATGAAAGGTGGCATTTTCAAGGCATGTGAGTAAAAATGCATAAAATAGACGTTCTTCACCAGTTTTTCCTCATTTTTTCGCTGATACATATCACTAAAATTGATATGAAGATGATTGTGTTCATTGCGTCTTTTGTGATGTTAGAATCGCACAGTTACGCATAGATCTATATGCGCAGACATGGGGCACCAAATCATACATGTTTTCCTCTCACACAAGGAAAAAACGATCGAAATTCAGTGTCGTTCGACAAGACGGCAGAACAAGTCCCCTACCCCTTTGTTTGCTGTTATATTTTCCTTGAAAAATTAATAACCAATTAATATATTCTTTCTAATATTCAGTCAGGTGTTTCTGCAGTGATTACGCATGTTTGAGGTGGTACGTCATCCATGGAGAAAATTACGTTTATTTCCTGCGTACAAGAGGTAAACAACCCAAATTCAGTGTTCCACCATAGGACTGTCAGTGATCATGGTGAGTACATGTAGATTATTCATGTTTATTTTCAAATAAAGGTATTTGTTAAATATAAAGGCTTTGAAATGATTAGAATAATAGTTAAATATGCTGCATCTGAAACAATTTGATGTTTAATGAAAGAAATTAAGCATAATGTAGTGCTCTCTCTTGCCCTACCATAGGCTATATCTTGTCCTAATCTCCCCCGGAACTCTGGGGCTGACAGTGACTGCTGCGGCATACCTCTCTGTTGCCCTTGTGCAAAACTTTTTCTTCATTATAAATTGAAATACATGTACATTTATCAATTTCTTTGAAATTTTCACAGGTTAGTCGGACAATGGTCCCACTCATTTTGACACTTCGTCCATAAAGAACGTACATGTTTTCCTCTCACACAAGGAAAAAAACGATTGAAATTCAGTGTTGTTCGACAAGACGGCAGAACAAGTCCCCTACCCCTTTGTTTACTGTTATATTTTCCTTGAGAAATTAATAACCAATTGATATATTCTTTTTAATATTCAGTCAGGTGTTTCTGCAAGGATTACGCATGTTTGGGGGTGTCATCCATAGAGAAATTTATGTTTATTTCCTGCGTACAAGAGTTAAACAACCCAAATTCAGCGTTCCACAATAGGACTGTCAGTGATCATGGTGAGTACATGTAGATTATTCATGTTTATTTTCAAATAAAGGTATTTGTTAAATATAAAGGCTTTGAAATGATGAGAATAATAGTTAACTATGCTGCACCTGAAACAATTTGATGTTTAATGAAAGAAATTAAGCATAATGTAGGGCTCTCTCTTGCCCTACCATAGGCTATATCTTGCCCTAATCTCCCCCAGAACTCTGGGGCTGACAAGGGCTGCTGCGGCATTCCTTCTCTTGCCCTTGTGTAAAACTTTTTCTTCATTATCAATTGAAAAACGTTTATTAATTTCTTGGACATTTTCACAGGTTAGTCGGACAATGATCCCACTCATTTTGACACTTCGTCCATAAAGAACGTGCATGTTTTCCTCTCACACAAGGAATAAAACGATTGAAATTCAGTGTCGTTCGACAAGATGGCAGAACAAGTCCCCTACCCCTTTGCTTGCTGTTATATTTTCCTTTAGAAATTAATAACCAATTAATGTATTCTTTTTAATATTCAGTCCGGTGTTTCTGCAATGATTATGTATATTTGGGGGTGTCATCCATGGAAAAAATTATGTTTATTTCCTGCGTACAAGAGTTAAACAACCCAAATTCAGCGTTCCACCATAGGACTGTCAGTGCATGATCATGTTCTTGAGTACATGTAGATTATTCATGTTTATTTTCAGAGAAAGGTATTTGTTAAATATAAAGGCTTTGATATGATTAGAATAATAGTTAAATATGCTGCACCTGAAACAATTTGATATTTAATGAAAGAAATTAAGCATAATATAGGGCTCTCTCTTGCCCTACCATAGGCTATATCTTGCTCTAAACTCCCCCAGAACTCTGGGGCTGACAATGGCTGCTGTGGCATACCTCTCTCTAGCTTGCCCTTGTGCAAAACTTTTTCTTCATTATCAATTGAAAAACGTTTATTAATTTCTTGGAAATTTTCAGAGGTTAGTTGGACAATGATCCCACTCATTTTGACACCTTGTCCATGAAGAATGTAATAAATTTATTTCTTCCTCTTTTTCTTCTTCTAGAAAATTGCTGCTTCAGAGTACTGAAGATATATCGCACTGGGAGTATGAGATGAAAAACGACGGAAACTCAGAGTGCTACGACAAGAAAGTACCATGCCCCCCAATTCCCTGTGCTGTAATTATTTTCTATAAAAATAAACAACCGTTTCATACATTTTATTGAATGTTTTAATAGGAATTCCTACAATGATTACGCTTATTTTGACATGTCATCCAATAAGGATGTATGCGTATTCCATCTTCCCATCTATCTTTCCATTCATCTTTCAACCGATTCTATGCTTTTATTTGTTATTCTTTCCTTCTTTCTTTCTGGTCGTATTTTGTGCTTTGTTGGATGGGTTCGAATCCCATGAAGTTCCAAATATCAATTCAGAATTTTCATTGGTGGCAACAGCATGAAATGAGATCTAAATCTTTATATTCCTAACTAATGACATCATCCACATGCATATCCTTTTGAAATAAGAAAATCTTGATTATGTAATAATGTATGGCGTATACCTATAGGGGGAGACTGCCATGCAGTTGAGTCTGAAATAAAGTCTTGAATTTAATTCATGTGCAGGTATACTACAAGTTACTCATTGCAGCATTGTTGCACGTTGTCCACGAAGAACGTCCACATATTTCTTGCGTAAGAGAGCAAAGCGACGGAAATTCACAGTCCTACGACATGACAGCAGCATGCCCCCCAATTTCCTGTGCTGTAATTATTTTCTATAAAAATGAACAACTGTTTAATACATTTTATTGAATATTTTAACAGGAATTCCTACAATGATTACGCTCATTTTGGCATGTCATCCACTAAGATTGTACACGTATTCCATCTTTCCATATAACTTTCCATGTATCAACCGATTCTATCTTTTTATTTGTTATTCTTTCCTTCTATCTCTCTGTCGTCCCATCTTTCTGGTCGCATTTGTGCTTGTTGGATGGGTTATCATTCATGCCTGTCTGAAGCCCTTATCTCCCTCAGAACTCTGGGGCAGAACGAGGGCTGCAGCAGCATACCCCTCTTCCCCTGCTATAAATTATTTTTAATTATAAATTAAAAAACTGCTTGATAGATTTCTTTGAAATTTTCAACATGTTAGTCGTACAACGATCCTGCTCATTTTGACATCTCGTCCATGGAGAACGTATGTAATTCTCTCGTATAGGAGGAAAACGACCGAAATTCAGCGTCGTACGACAAGACAGAAATTTATGAGTTTTGAGATAAATTCCCCCTTTTTTATTTTTAAATTGAGGCATGCATGAAGTTCATGGCTGTATTCTCATAACTTAGGGAAATGTGCCTATTCTTAACTTAGTTAAATGAATGTATCAGAGTTACATGTAGAATTACTCTGGGTACTATTCTATAAAAAACAAACTTTTTATGTAGTATATGTTTGAATGATGAGTTTCTTCCACCATGTTCAAATGATTATGATTCGGTATCGAAAAATGAATTAAAGCTTGAATCTGAATATCTGTGCACACGCTTATGCCCAAAGACATATAAACTGCTAACAATGTACATAGAACAGTGCATCAAAACCACATAACTGAATTTTACATTAGTTTGGGATGGACAGTGCACTGTACATATAGGCAGCATAGAATATTGTACATATTGACCATACTGTGAGTGCCACACAGTTAATTCCTGCTGGTATGTCTGGTCACAACCTTTCAAGCCTGTTGCTATGATCACTGGAGTTAATGTTTACTTTATCGACGAGCTTCACTCTACTCTCTAGATCTATCTGGATTTACTCGTGATCATTGAACATTTTATGTGTTTTCATAAGGTAGGAAAATGTTTGTAATTACGGCTTACGAGGGCTAAAGTTAGGCCTAAAGTTAGATCTAGATATAGACTATGCCTGCAGTGCAGTGCAGTGCTGCACTGCTGTGCCAACATAGCCTACTTGTCAATGTCTAAGACTATGATGAATACTGACAGTGTCATAACTTTTCATCTAGCCCCCCTTATTGTCTTAATTTCTCTTTCATATTAACAAGGCAGTGCCAGGGCACTTGTCTCCCAGAACTCCTGGCCTGACATTCTGCTGCTTTCTGGTGAGGGTAGCTGTGCAAGGTATGGTATTGGTATTGATAACTTTGAATGTCCCTTTTTTTTTCTTTATCGTTTTATTTTTAAAACTATGCATGTAAAAACCATTTACGATATTCAAACTAGCATTCCTGACCTAGAATATGCAAGGGAAAATTCAAAATAAGCCTCTCAATTCCTGCATTATTGTGCATACTTAGAGTAGTCTACTTGTTCTTTCTTGAACACAGAACTATTGACTCTAACTTTAAGTTCATAGATTTGTACATACCCTGTGAACCCCTAATATTCCTAAATAATTACGCTCATTTTGGGGTTTCATCCATGTAGAACGTACGCACATTTCTTGCGTACGAGAGGAAAACGACAGAAATGCAGAGTCCAGCGACAAGACAGCAGCATACCCACATTTCATGGGCTGTAATTATTTTCTGTGAGAAATTAAACGTTTCATACATTTTATTGAATGTTTGACAGGAATTCCTACAATGATTACGCTTATTTTGACGTGTCATCCACTAAGGACGTATGCGTAATCCATCTTTCCATCTATCTTTTCACTCATCTTTCAACCGATTCTATCTTTTTATTTGTTATTCTTTCCTTCTTTTTTTCTGGTCGCATTTTGTGCTATGTTGGATGGGTTCGAATCCCATGAAGTTCCATATATCAATTTAGTACTTTCATTGGTATCAACAGCATGATATGAGGTCAGCTTTATATTCCTAACTAAATGACATCATCCACATATCCTTTTGAAATAACAAAAATAAGAAAATCTTGATTATGTATGGCGTACCAAAATGTACGGGAGAAACTGCCATGCAGTTGAGTCTGAAATAAAGTCTTGAATTTAATTCATGTGCAGGTATACTACAAGTTACTCATTGCAGCATTGTTGCATGTCATCCATGAAGAACGTACCGGTACGCATATTTCTTGCGTGAGAGAGGAAAACGACAGAAATTCAGAGTCCTACGACAAGACAGCAGCATTCCCCCCATTTCCTGTGCTGTAATTATTTTCTATGAGAAATTAACAACCATGTAATGCATTTCATTGAATGTTTTAACAGGAATTCCTACAATGATAACGCTCATTTTGGCATGTCATCCACTAAGAACTAAGAACTTATATGCGTATTCCATTTCCATTCATCTTTCAACCGATTTTTTATTCGTTATTCTTTCCTTCTATATTTCTGGTCGCATTTTGTGCTATGTTGGCTGGGTTCGAATTGGCTTGCAACGTGCACTCACGTAATCACGTCACGGTGCAATTTCACGTTTCTAGTAATTTCGTAGAAAAACATCATTTACGAAGTGTTGGGTCTACACTTCGCTATTTTACCTGCCAGTAACCCACAAATAATTATGTCTCTACGTGAGGTTGGGTGAGGTTTTATCAACTTTACCCAACAGTACAAGAAGTAAACAACCCAAATTCAATGTTCCACCATAGGACTGTCAGTGATCTTGTTGAGTACATGTAGATTATTCATGTTTATTTTCAAATAAAGGTATTTGTTAAATATAAAGGCTTTAAAATGATTAGAATAATAGTTGAATATGCTGCACCTGAAACAATTTGATGTTTAATGGAAAAAAATTAAGCATAATGTAGGACTCTCTCTTGCCCTACCATAGGCTTTATCTCCCCCAGAACTCTGGGGCTGACAATGGCTGCTGCAGCGTACCTTCTCTTGCCCTTGTGCAAAACTTTTTATTCATTATAAATTGAAAAACGTTTATTAATTTCTTGGAAATTTTCACAGGTTAGTCGGACAATGATCCCACTCATTTTGACAATTCGTCCATAAACAACGTACATGTTTTCCTCTCACACAAGGAAAAAACGATCGAAATTCAGTGTCGTTCGACAAGACGGCACAACAAGTCCCCTATCCCTTTGTTTACTGTTATATTTTCCTTGAGAAATGAATAACCAATTAATGTATTCTTTTTAATATTCAGTCAGGTGTTTCTGCAATGATTACGCATGTTTGGGGGTGTCATCCATGGAGAAAATTACATTTTTTTCCTGCGTACAAGAGGTAAACAACCCAAATTCAGCATTCAACCATAGGACTGTCAGTGATCATGGTGAGTACATGTAGATTATTCATGTTTATTTTCAAATAAAGGTATTTGTTAAATATAAAGGCTTTAAAATGATTAGAATAATAGTTGAATATGCTGCGCCTGAAACAATTTAATGTTTAATGAAAAAAATTAAGTATGATGTAGGGCTCTCTCTTGCCCTACCATAGGCTTAATCTCCCCCAGAACTCTGGGGCTGACAATGGCTGCTGCGGCGTACCTTTTCTTGCCCTTGTGCGAAACCTTTTATTCATTATAAATTGAAAAACGTTTATTAATTTCTTGGAAATTTTCACAGGTTAGTCGGACAATGATCCCACTCATTTTGACAATTCGTCCATAAACAACGTACATGTTTTCCTCTCACACAAGGAAAAAACGATCGAAATTCAGTGTCGTTCGACAAGACGGCAGAACAATAAGTCAACTACCCCTTTGCTGTTATATTTTCCTTGAGAAATGAACAACTAATTAATGTATTTTATTTGATATTCAGTCAGGTGTTTCTGCAATGATTACGCATGTTTGTGGGTGTCATCCATGGAGAAAATTACATTTATTTCCTGCGTACAAGAGGTAAACAACCCAAATTCAATGTTCCACCATAGGACTGTCAGTGATCTTGTTGAGTACATGTAGATTATTCATGTTTATTTTCAAATAAAGGTATTTGTTAAATATAAAGGCTTTGAAATGATTAGAATAATAGTTGAATATGCTGCACCTGAAACAATTTGATGTTTAATGGAAAAAAATTAAGCATAATGTAGGACTCTCTCTTGCCCTACCATAGGCTTTATCTCCCCCAGAACTCTGGGGCTGACAATGGCTGCTGTAGCGTACCTTCTCTTGCCCTTGTGCAAAACTTTTTATTCATTATAAATTGAAAAACGTTTATTAATTTCTTGGAAATTTTCACAGGTTAGTCGGACAATGATCCCACTCATTTTGACAATTCGTCCATAAACAACGTACATGTTTTCCTCTCACACAAGGAAAAAACGATCGAAATTCAGTGTCGTTCGACAAGACGGCAGAACAAGTCCCCTACCACTTTGTTTACTGTTATATTTTCCTTGAGAAATGAATAACCAATTAATGTATTCTTTTTAATATTCAGTCAGGTGTTTCTGCAATGATTACGCATGTTTGGGGGTGTCATCCATGGAGAAAATTATGTTTATTTCCTGCGTACAAGAGGTAAACAACCCAAATTCAGCATTCAACCATAGGACTGTCAGTGATCATGGTGAGTACATGTAGATTATTCATGTTTATTTTCAAATAAAGGTATTTGTTAAATATAAAGGCTTTGAAATGATTAGAATAATGATTAAATATGCTGTACCTGAAACAATTTGATGTTTAATGAAAGAAATTAAGCATAATGTAGGGCTCTCTCTTGCCCTACCATAGGCTATATCTTGCCCTAATCTCCCCCAGAACTCTGGGGCTGACAATGGATGCTGCGGCATACCTCTCTGTTGCCCTTGTGCAAAAGTTTTTCTTTATTATCAATTGAAAAACGTTTATTAATTTCTTGGATATTTTCACAGGTTAGTCGTATACAATGATCCAGCTCATTTTGACACCTGAAGAATGTAATAAATTTATTTCTTCTTCTTTTTTTTTTCTTCTAGAAAATTTGCTGCTTCAGAGTACTGAGTTATATATCGCACTGGGAGTATGAGAGGAAAAACGACGGAAACTCAGAGTCCTACGACAAGAAAGCACCATGCGCCCCAATTTTCTGTGCTGTAATTATTTTCTATAAAAATGAACAACCGTTTCATACATTTTATTGAATGTTTTAACAGGAATTCCTACAATGATTACGCTGATTTTGACATGTCATCCAATAAGGATGTATGCGTATTCCATCTCCCCATCTATCTTTCCATTCATCTTTCAACCGATTCTATCTTTTTATTTGTTATTCTTTCCTTCTTTCTTTCTGGTCGCATTTTGTGCTGTGTTGGATGGGTTCGAATCCCATGAAGTTCCAAATATCATTTCAGAACTTTCATTGGTGGCAACAGCATGAAATGAGATCTAAAGCTTTATATTCCTAACTAATGACATCATCCACATGCATATCCTTTTGAAATAAGAAAATCTTGATTATGTAATAATGTAGGGTGTATACCTATAAGGGGAAGACTGCCATGCAGTTGAGTCTGAAATAAAGTCTTGAATTTAATTCATGTGCAGGTATCATACAAGTTACTCATTGCAGCATTGTTGCACGTTATCCACAAAGAGCGTACTCATATTTCTTGCGTAAGAGAGGAAAGCGACGGAAATTCACAGTCCTACGACATGACAGCAGCATGCCCCCCAATTTCCTGTGCTGTAATTATTTTTTATAAAAATGAACAACCGTTTAATACATTTTATTGAATATTTTAACAGGAATTCCTGCAATGATTACGCTCATTTTGGCATGTCATCCACTAAGATCGTATGCGTATTCCATCTTTCCATCTATCTTTCCATGTATCAACAGATTCTATCTTTTTATTTGTTATTCTTTCCTTCTATCTTTCTGGTCGCATTTGTGCTTGTTGGATGGGTTATCATTCATGCCTGTCTGAAGCCCTTATCTCCCCCAGAACTCTGGGGCAGAACGAGGGCTGCAGCAGCATACCCCTCTTCCCCTGCTGTAAATTATTTTTAACTATAAATTTAAAAAATGCTTGATAGATTTCTTTGAAATATTCAACATGTTAGTCGTACAATGATCCTGCTCATTTTGACATCTCGTCCATGGAGAACGTATGTAATTCTCTCGTATAAGAGGAAAACGACCGAAATTCAGCGTCGTACGACAAGACAGAAATTTATGAGTTTTAAGATAAATTCTTCCTTGTTTATTTTTTAATTGAGGCATGCATGAAGTTCATAGCTGTATTCTTATAACTTAGAGAAATGTGCCTATTCTTAACTTAGTTAAGTGAATGTATCAGAGTTACATGTAGAATTACTCTGGGTACTATTCTATAAAAAACAAACTTTTTATTTGGTATATGTTTGAATGATGAGCTTCTTCCACCATGTTCAAATGATTATGATTCGGTATCGAAAAATGAATTAAAGCTTGAATCTGAATATCTGTGCACACGCTCATGCCCAAAGACATATAAATTGCTAACAATGTACATAGAACAGTGCACCAAAACCACATAACTGAATTTTACATTAGTTTGGGATGGACAGTGCACTGTACATATAGGCAGCATAGAATATTGTACATATTGACCATACTGTGAGTGCCACACAGTATGCAGTTAATTCCTGCTGGTATGTCTGGTCACAACCTTTCAAGCCTGTTGCTATGATCACCGGAGTTAATGTTTACTTTATCGACGAGCTTCACTCTACTCTCTAGATCTATCTGGATTTACTCCGGATTTACTCGTGATCATTGAACATTTTATGTGTTTTCATAAGGTCGGAAAATGTTTGTAAATGTAATTACGGCTTACGAGGCCTAAAGTTAGGTCTAAAGTTAGATCTAGATATAGACTATGCCTGCAGTGCAGTGCAGTGCTGCACTGTTGTGCCAACGTAGCCTACTTGTCACTGTCTAAGACTATGATGAATACTGACAGTGTCATAACTTTTCATTTAGCCCCCCTTATTGTTTTAATTTCTCTTTTATTAACAAGGCAGTGCCAGGGCACTTGTTTCCCAGAACTCCTGGCCTGACAATCTGCTGCTTTCTGGTGAGGGTAGCTGTGCAAGGTATGGTATTGGTATTGATAACTTTGAACGTTCCTTTTTTTTCTTTATCGTTTTATTTTTAAAACTATGCATGTAAAAACCATTTACGATATTCAAACTAGCATTCCTGACCTAGAATATGCAAGGGAAAATTCCAAATATGCCTCTGAATTCCTGCATTATTGTGCATACTTAGAGTAGTCTACTTGTTCTTTCTTGAACACAGAACTATAGACTCTAACTTTAAGTTCATAGATTTGTACATTCCCTGTGAACCCCTAATATTCCTAAATAATTACGCTCATTTTGGGATGTCATCCATGTAGAACGTACGCACATTTCTTGCGTACGAGAGGAAAACGACAGAAATGCAGGGTCCAGCGACAAGACAGCATTATACCCACATTTCATGTGCTGTAATTATTTTCTGTGAGAAATTAAACGTTTCATACATTTTATTGAATGTTTGACAGGAATTCCTACAATGATTACGCTTATTTTGACGTGTCATCCACTAAGGACGTATGCGTATTCCATCTTTCCATCTATCTTTTCACTCATCTTTCAACCGATTCTATCTTTTTATTTGTTATTCTTTCCTTCTTTCTTTCTGGTCGCATTTTGTGCTATGTTGGATGGGTTCGAATCCCATGAAGTTCCATATATCAATTTAGAACTTTTATTGGTGGCAACAGCATGATATGAGGTCAGCTTTATATTCCTAACTAAATGACAACATCCACATATCCTTTTGAAATAACAAAAATAAGAAAATCTTGATTATGTATGGCGTACCAAAATGTACAGGAGAAACTGCCATGAAGTTGAGTCTGAAATAAAGTCTTGAATTTAATTCATGTGCAGGTATACTACAAGTTACTCATTGCAGTATTGTTGCATGTCATCCATGAAGAACGTACCGGTACGCATATTTCTTAAGTAAGAGAGGAAAACGACGGAAATTCAGAGTCTTATGACAAGACAGCAGCTAGCATTCACCCCATTTCCTGTGCTGTAATTATTTTCTATGAGAAATTAACAACCATGTAATGCATTTTATTGAATGTTTTAACAGGAATTCCTACAATGATTACGCTCATTTTGGCATGTCATCCACTAAGAACGTATATGCATATTCCATTTCCATTCATCTTTCAACCGATTTTTTATTCGTTATTCTTTCCTTCTATCTTTCTGGTCGCATTTTGTGCTATGTTGGATGGGTTCGAATTGGCTTGCAACGTGCACTCACGTAATCACGTCATGGTGCAATTTCATGTTTCGAGTACTTTCGTAGGAAAACATCATTTACGAAGTGTTGGGTCTACACTTCGCTATTCTACCTGCCAGTAAACAACAAATAATTATGTCTCTACGTGAGGTTATGTGAGGTTTTATCAACTTTACCCAACAGTTTATCGCGATTTCTTAAATTGCAAGTGCTTTTATTGAGACTACTAATGACGTCATTCAGTTTTTTGACAATTGTCTTGCGAAGATTTCGTTGCAACAAAAATCGAGAACTTTCCGAGCCCTGGTTGGAATGAAATCGTGAGTAATTTAACGATTCCAAGAGATTTGCAATTGCAAAGTTTATTTTTGTCATATTTCAATGTATTGTATTGTGCAGAAAAGGAAAGAAAAAACCCCGAGAAAAGACCTTCATGTACCCGAATTTAGACACATGTACCCCAAAAAGGACCTTTATGTACCCCAAAAATGGACATGTAACCCAAAATGGCCAGGTACATAAATATCCTTTTTGGGGTACAGTCTTTTTGGGGGTACAAAGAAAAACGTTTATTAATTTCTTTGTAATTTTCACTGGTAAGTCGGACAATGATCCCACTCATTTTAATAATTTGTCCATGAAGAACGTACATGTTTTCCTATCACACAAGGAAAAAACGATCAAAAGTCAGTGTTGTTCGACAAGACGGCAGAACAAGTCCCCTAGCTACCCCTTTGCTGTTATATTTTCCTTGAGAAATTAACAACTAATTAATGTATTCTATTTAAAATTCAGTCAGGTGTTTCTGCAATGATTACGCATGTTTGGGGGTGTCATCCATGGAGAAAATTATGTTTATTTCCTGCGTACAAGAGGTAAACATCCCAAATTTAGCGTTCCACCATAGGATTGTCATGATCATGGTGAGTACATGTAGATTATTCATGTTTATTTTCAAATGAAGGTATTTGTCAAATATAAAGGCTTTGTAATGATTAGAATAATAGTTAACTATGCTGCACCTGAAACAATTTGATGTTTAATGAAAGAAATTAAGCATAATGTAGGGCTCTCTCTTGCCCTACCATAGGCTATATCTTGCCCTAATCTCCCCCAGAACTCTGGGGCTGACAATGGCTGCTGCGGCATACCTTCTCTTGCCCTTGTGCAAAACTTTTCCTTCATTATCAATTGAAAAACGTTTATTAATTTCTTGGAAATTTTCACAGGTTAGTCGGAAAATGATCCCACTCATTTTGACACTTCGTCCATAAAGAACGTACATCCTCTCACACAAGGAAAAAACGATCGAAATTCAGTGTCGTTCGACAAGACGGCAGAACAAGTCCCCTACCCCTTTGTTTACTGTTATATTTTCCTTGAAAAATTAATAACCAATTAATGTATTCGTTTTAATATTCAGTCAGGTGTTTCTGCAAGGATTACGCATGTTTGGGCGTGTCATCCATAGAGAAAATTACGTTTATTTCCTGCGTACAAGAGGTAAACAATCCAAATTCAGTGTTCCACCATAGGACTGTCAGTGATCATGGTGAGTACATGTAGATTATTCATGTTTATTTTCAAATGAAGGTATTTGTTTAATATAAAGGCTTTGAAATTATTAGAATAATAGTTAAATATGCTGCACCTGCAAGAATTTGATGTTTAATGAAAGAATTTAAGCATAATGTAGGGCTCTCTCTTGCCCTACCATAGGCTATATCTTGCCCTAATCTCCCCCAGAACTCTGGTGCTGACAATGGATGCTGCGGCATACCTCTCTCTAGCCCTTGTGCAAAAGTTTTTCTTTATTATCAATTGAAAAACGTTTATTAATTTCTTGGATACAATGATCCAGCTCATTTTGACACCTCGTCCATGAAGAATGTAATACATTTATTTCTTCTTCTTCTTTTTCTTCTTCTAGAAAATTGCTGCTTCAGAGTACTGAAGATATATCGCACTGGGAGTATGAGAGGAAAAACGACGGAAACTCAGAGTCCTACGACAAGAAAGCACCATGCCCCCCAATTTTCTGTGCTGTAATTATTTTCTATAAAAATAAACAACCGTTTCATACATTTTATTGAATGTTTTAACAGGAATTCCTACAATGATTACGCTGATTTTGACATGTCATCCAATAAGGATGTATGCGTATTCCATCTTCCCATCTATCTTTCCATTCATCTTTCAACCGATTCTATGTTTTTATTTGTTATTCTTTCCTTCTTTCTTTCTGGTCGCATTTTGTGCTTTGTTGGATGGGTTCGAATCCCATGAAGTTCCAAATATCACTTCAGAACTTTCATTGGTGGCAACAGCATGAAATGAGATCTAAAGCTTTATATTCCTAACTAATGACATCATCCACATGCATATCCTTTTGAAATAAGAAAATCTTGATTATGTAATAATGTAGGGTGTATACCTATTGGGGGAGACTACCATGCATTTGAGTCTGAAATAAAGTCTTGAATTTAATTCATGTGCAGGTATCATACAAATTACTCATTGCAGCATTGTTGCACGTTATCCACGAAGAACGTCTACATATTTCTTGCGTAAGAGAGGAAAGCGACGGAAATTCACAGTCCTACAACATGACAGCAGCATGCCCCCCAATTTCCTGTGCTGTAATTATTTTTTATAAAAATGAACAACCGTTTAATACATTTTATTGAATATTTTAACAGGAATTCCTGCAATGATTACGCTCATTTTGGCATGTCATCCACTAAGATCGTATGCGTATTCCATCTTTCCATCTATCTTTCCATGAATCAACCGATTCTATCTTTTTATTTGTTATTCTTTCCTTCTATCTCTCTGTCATCCCATTTTTCTGGTCGCATTTGTGCTTGTTGGATGGGTTATCATTCATGCCTGTCTGAAGCCCTTATCTCCCCCAGAACTCTGGGGCAGAACGAGGGCTGCAGCAACATACCCCTCTTCCCCTGCTGTAAATTATTTTTAATTATAAATTTAAAAAACGCTTGATAGATTTCTTTGAAATTTTCAACATGTTAGTCGTACAATGATCCTGCTCATTTTGACATCTCGTCCATGGAGAACGTATGTAATTCTCTCGTGTAAGAGGAAAACGACCGAAATTCAGCGTCGTACGACAAGACAGAAATTTAGGAGTTTTAAGATAAATTCCCCCTTGTTTATTTTTGAATTGAGGCATGCATGAAGTTCATAGCTGTATTCTTATAACTTAGGGAAATGTGCCTATTCTTAACTTAGTTCAGTGAATGTATCAGAGTTACATGTAGAATTACTCTGGGTACTATTCTATAAAAAACAAACTTTTTATTTGGTATATGTTTGAATGATGAGCTTCTTCCACCATGTTCAAATGATTATGATTCGGTATCGAAAAATGAATTAAAGCTTGAATCTGAATATCTGTGCACACGCTTATGCCCAAAGACATATAAACTGCTAACAATGTACATAGAACAGTGCACCAAAACCACATAACTGAATTTTACATTAGTTTGGGATGGACAGTGCACTGTACATATAGGCAGCATAGAATATTGTACATATTGACCATACTGTGAGTGCCACACAGTATGCAGTTAATTCCTGCTGGTATGTCCGTCACAACCTTTTAAGCCTGTTGCTATGATCACCGGAGTTAATGTTTACTTTATCGACGAGCTTCACTCTACTCTCTAGATCTATCTGGATTTACTCAGGATTTACTCGTGATCATTGAACATTTTATGTGTTTTCATAAGGTAGGAAAATGTTTGTAATTACGGCTTACGAGGCCTAAAGTTAGGCCTAAAGTTAGATCTAGATATAGACTATGCCTGCAGTGCAGTGCAGTGCTGCACTGCTGTGCCAACGTAGCCTACTTGTCACTGTCTAAGACTATGATGAATACTGACAGTGTCATAACTTTTCATCTAGCCCCCCTTATTGTCTTAATTTCTCTTTCATATTAACAAGGCAGTGCCAAGGCACTTGTCTCCCAGAACTCTTGGCCTGACAATCTGCTGCTTTCTGGTGAGGGTAGCTGTGCAAGGTATGGTATTGGTATTGATAACTTTGAATGTCCCTTTTTTTTTCTTTATCGTTTTATTTTTAAAACTATGCATGTAAAACCATTTACGATATTCAAACAGCTAGCATTCCTGACCTAGAGTATGCAAGGGAAAATTCAAAATAAGCCTCTGAAATCCTGCATTATTGTGCATACTTAAAGTAGTCTACTTGTTCTGTCTTGAACACAAAACTATAGACTCTAACTTGAAGTTCATAGATTTGTACATTCCCTGTGAACCCCTAATATTCCTACATAAATAATTACGCTCATTTCAGCATGTCATCCATGAAGAACGTACGCATATTTCTTGCGTACGAGAGGAAAATGACGGAAATGCAGGGTCCAGCGACAAGACAGCAGCATTCCCCCCATTTCCTGTGCTGTAATTATTTTTCTATGAGAAATTAACAACCATGTAATGCATTTCATTGAATGTTTTAACAGGAATTCCTACAATGATAACGCTCATTTTGGCATGTCATCCACTAAGAACGTACATGCGTATTCCATTTCCATTCATCTTTCAACCGATTTTTTATTTGTTATTCTTTCCTTCTATATTTCTGGTCGCATTTTGTGCTATGTTGGATGGGTTCGAATTGGCTTGCAACGTGCACTCACGTAATCACGTCACGGTGCAATTTCACGTTTCGAGTAATTTCGTAGAAAAACATCATTTACGAAGTGTTGGGTCTACACTTCGCTATTTTACCTGCCAGTAAACCACAAATAATTATGTCTCTACGTGAGGTTGGGTGAGGTTTTATCAACTTTACCCAACAGTTTATCGCGATTTTTAAAATTGCAAGTGCTTTTATTGAGACTAGTAATGACGTCATTCAGTTTTTTTGACAACAATTGTCTTGCGAAGATTTCATTGCAACAAAAATCGAGAACCTTTCCGAGCCCTGGTTGGAATGAAATCGTGAGTAATTTAACGATTCCAAGAGATTTGCAATTGCAAACTTTATTTTTGTCATATTTTAAATGTATTGTATTGTGCAAAAAGGAAAGAAAAAACCACGAGAAAAGACCTTTATGTACCCGAATTTAGACACATGTACCCCAAAAAGGACCTTTATGTACCCCAAATCTTGCCCTAATCTCCCCCAGAACTCTGGGGCTGATAATGGCTTCTGCGGCATACCTTCTCTTGCCCTTGTGGAAAACTTTTTCTTCATTATAAATTGAAACACGTTTATTAATTTCTTTGAAATTTTCACAGGTTAGTCGGACAATTGATCCCACTCATTTTGACACTTCGTCCATGAAGAACGTACATGTTTTCCTCTCACACAAGGAAAAAACGATTGAAAGTCAGTGTCATTCGACAAGACGGCAGAACAATAAGTCAATTACCCCTTTCTGTTATATTTTCTTGAGAAATGAACAACTAATTAATGTATTTTATTTGATATTCAGTCAGGTGTTTCTGCAATGATTACGCATGTTTGGGGGTGTCATCCATGGAGAAAATTACATTTATTTCCTGCGTACAAGATGTAAACAACCCAAATTCAACATTCCACCATAGGACTGTCAGTGATCATGTTGAGTACATGAAGATTATTCATGTTTATTTTCAAATAAAGGTATTTGTTAAATATAAAGGCTTTGAAATGATTAGAATAATAGTTGAATATACTGCACCTGAAACAATTTGATGTTTAATGAAAAAAAAATAAGCATAATGTAGGGCTCTCTCTTGCCCTACCATAGGCTCTATCTCCCCCAGAACTCTGGGCTGACAATGGCTGCTGCGGCGTAACTTCTCTTGCCCTTGTGCAAAACTTTTATTCATTATAAATTGAAAAACGTTTATTAATTTCTTGAAATTTTCACAGGTTAGTCGGACAATGATCCCACTCATTTTGACACTTCGTCCATGAAGAACTTACATGTTTTCCTCTCACACAAGGAAAAAATGATCGAAATTCAGTGTCGCTTGACAAGACGGCAGAACAAGTTCCCTACCCCTTTGTTTGCTGTTATATTTTCCTTGAGAAATTAATAACCAATTAATATATTATTTTTGATATTCAGTCAGGTGTTCTACAATGATTATGCATATTGTGGGGTGTCATCCATGGAGAAAATTATGTTTATTTCCTGCGTACAAGAGGTAAACAACCCAAATTCAGCGTTCCACCATAGGACTGTCAGTGATCATGGTGAGTACATGTAGATTATTCATGTTTATTTTCAAATAAAGGTATTTGTTAAATATAAAGGCTTTGAAATGATTAGAATAATAGTTAAATATGCTGCACCTGAAACAATTTGATGTTTAATGAAAGAAATTAAGCATAATGTAGGGCTCTCTCTTGCCCTACCATAGGCTATATCTTGCCCTAATCTCCCCCAGAACTCTGGTGCTGACAATGGATGCTGCGGCATACCTCTCTCTTGCCCTTGTGCAAAACTTTTTCTTTATTATCAATTGAAAAACGTTTATTAATTTCTTGGAAATTTTCACAGGTTAGTCGGACAATGATCCCACTCATTTTGACACTTCGTCCATAAACAACGTACATGTTTTCCTCTCACACAAGGAAAAAACGATCAAAATTCAGTGTCGTTCGACAAGACGGCAAATCAAGTCCCCTACCCCTTTGTTTGCTGTTATATTTTAATGTATTCTTTTTAATATTCAGTCATTCAGTCAGGTGTTTCTGCAATGAATACGCATGTTTGGGGATGTCATCCATGGAGAAAATTATGTTTATTTCCTGCGTACAAGAGGTAAACAACTCAAATTCAGCATTCCACCATAGGACTGTCAGTGATCATGGTGAGTACATGTAGATTATTCATGTTTATTTTCAAATAAAGGTATTGTTAAATATAAAGGCTCTGAAATGATTAGAATAATAGTGAGATATGCTGCACCTAAAACAATTTTGTGTTTAATGAAAGAAATTAAGCATAATGTCGGGCTCTCTCTTGCCCTACAATGGGCTATATCTTGCCCTAATCTCCCCCAGAACTCTGGGGCTGACAATGGATGCTGCGGCATATACCTCTCTCTTGCCCTTGTGCAAAAGTTTTTCTTCATTATAAATTGGAAAACATTAATTTTTTTGAAATTTTCACAGGTTAGTCGGACAGTGATCCCGCTCATTTTGACACTTCGTCTATGAAGAACGTACATGTTTTTCCTCACACACAAGAAAAAAATCGACCGAAATTCAGCAACCCACGACAAGACAGGTAATAATTATCGTACATGTCGATGCGCCATATTTATTTTTAATTTAAACTTGATATAGACTGATAGAAGGCTTTAGAATATTAGAATAGTAGGTAAATATCTTGTACTTGAAAGGATTTGATGTTAAGTAGAAGAAATTAATCAATATCAGCGCTATCTCTAGCCCTCATCTGCCCCAGAACTCTGCAGGTGAATGCTGGCTGCACTCCCATCTCAGTCTAGAGTGTAATGCAGAATTTTATTTTTCTGTGAGAAATTAACAACCATTTAATGTATTTCAAAGAATTTGAAATCATGTATTCCAGCCATGATAAGGTTCATTTTAGCACACTGTCCATGAAGAATGGTACGGATATTAATTGTGTAAGAGAGGAAAATGCGAGAAAATTGCGAGTCCTAGCTATGACAGGTCATGTCTATTCCCATTTTCTGTGCTGTAACTTGAGATCTAGATATTTTGCAAAGAGAAATTAATAACCATTTCATGTACTTTATTCAATCTTTCAACAGGAATTCCTACAATGATTACGCTCATTTTGGGATGTCATCCATGTAGAACGTACGCACATTTCTTGCGTACGACAGGAAACCAACCGAAATTCATAGTCCCATAAGACGGTAATGGATGGGATTAGATACTGTATGATTTCCTGAGTGTAATGTGTACTTTGAAATTAAATTTTGTACAGAGTAATTAGCCTTTTGATTTCTTAGAATAGTAGTTAAATGTCTTGTTCCTGAGAAGATTTGATGTTTATGTCATTCTGTCATTTCAATATCCTTCCATTCTGCTGTCATTTATTTCATCCCTCTTTATATCCTTTATTCGATCATCTCAACCATCTCCATTTCCATCCACTCTTCTGTCAATCCATATTTCTTTGATGTATTTTTCATTCTTCTGTCATTGTTATGTCATTCCATCTTTCCTTCTCTTACTGTTCTATTCGTCTATGATTGTATTCATCTTTTTGTCCTTCTATTGTTTTTTTCATTCATTCCATCTATCTCTGTCACCTTTTGTTATGATTTTATTCCACTCTTTCATTTTGTGCTCTGTTGGATGGGTTCGAATCCCATGAAGTTCCAAATATCAATTCAGAACTTTCAATGGTGGCAACAGCATGAAATGAGGTCTAAAACTTTATATTCCATAACAATTTCTCTTCATTCTTCTATCATTTCATCCACCCATCTCTATATCCGTCCACTCTTCTGTCAATCTATACTTTCTTCTCTGTATCCTTAAATTTTTTCAATTTTTTAATATCCTTCCATGCTTTTATCACAATCTGTATTGGAATTATACATGAAACCACGTTTCTGAGCAATTTTTGGTCCGACATGCAAGTACAAAATTATGCCTGGCTTTGCAACCGCATGCCCGGGGGTCGCGAATTTGGTCTCAAAAGATGCGCGAGATGTGAAGGAAAAAAGTCCTGAAATTTCAGTGCGTGATTATTTCGCGTAAAAAATTTGTCGCGAAAAATGTCGAGGGGGGGGGCTAAATAAGCCCCCCCCCCCCAGGCTACATAGGGTTAAGTGAAAATTATATAGGCTCATTGTTTGTGTGCATGCGGTGTGTCGACTCTAGTCCGCAGTAACATTTCAGCGCTGGTGATGGTGGTCGACCGTAGATGGGCAAAGAGTTAATCTCATTTGATTTTCCTAATTTTAAGTTTAATTTTTATCATGAATGATTATGAAAAAGCCTTCCAGGAATGTCAAAGGAAATAAATGAATGAAAGAACTTATTTATAATTTGTTTATTTTCGTGGATTTATTAAAGATAAAGAATGTATAAAAGGAAGAGAAGACGAAATTTTGTTATCATGTGCATTAATTTGTGTGTTTATTGTACATAGATGTAGCACCCCATCACATTTGAATTATGAGACCGACGGAATTGTAACCTTACTGTACATACAGTTATGAAAAAAAAGGAATTTTTGTTTTTCCCCTGCACGATTGAAGATAGAAGATAAATCTCATGTTTTATGCACCCAGTGTTTTTTGCGACTGCCATGTCATAGAGATAGTGGTTTTACCGTATTAACAAAGAACTGATAACAAAGCAAAACAAAAATTGAGAATAGAGCATGGCCGTACGCAGCAGGGGGGGGGGGGGGGAAGGGGCAGGGTTAGTTGCCCCCCTTCCCTAGAAATTTGGAAAACGTACATATTTATACTAACAATTTTTGCAAAATCCACCAAAAATGTGCTCCAATCCTTCAATTTCACTTAAAAGAATGCGAAATGCCCTCGCTTTTGAGCTTCTTTGAAAATTTTTATACGTCCTATCCCTCCCCCCCCCCCCCCTCCCCCAGGAAAAAACTCTCTGTACGGCCATGGAATAGTCCTATGGAAATCTCAACTCTTATCCCAAAAGATATGGCTATTAAATCTTTTAAAAACAATTCTATATCTAAACCCTTTACACACAAGTGATAAAATGCACCTAACCCATTAAAGCTTAAGACAAATTATGCAATTAATTCTGTAATAAGAGCAAGGGCAATAATGGAAAAGGGAAAGTGGATATGTGTGAGTGTGCGGTAATAGAGAAAGAAAGGAGAGAGAGAGGAGTGGGAGAAGGGAGGGATAGTAAAGGCCGGAAAGAATAAATTTAATTTCATTTGAAAGTTTGAATCTATATTGTTGTGAATTGCCGTTAAGGAGATTCGATTAATAGAAAAGGGAAAAAGGGAATTTGGATTTGCAAACATGTAAATAAAACTTGATATTTTATAATCATCCTGGAAATAATTATGAAAAAAAAATGAAAACAAAATCGAGCAATGAAATTCTAAGCCAGAGTTCTGGGAGAAACTGGTTTATGTGTTCTGCTGGAGACAAATGCCATTTTCAAATCAATCAAACCTTTGAGAGGAAGACAGACACTTTGGACTCTTTTACATTTATTTTTTTTAATTATCTTGGGAAATGTGAAATAAAAAAAAAAAAAAATAAAAAATTCAGTTGGGCCGATCAAATGAAGCGTTTACCATAATAAATTTCAACCAGCAGTCCAGGCGAAGGTCTGAACTAACTGGAGTTGGAAAGTGTATGCATGATTTCTTGTAGGAATAGGGGTCTAACTCAACTGTTACATGTTATGATTTTGGTGGGAAAAAAGGAAGATTTTCCAAAGAATTAAACATTTGCCAACTACCCCATTAAAGAGTTTTAGCTAATTTACTTACCCCCAACATACCCAATAAAAACTCTCATTCGGTGCCCCCTTAAATAATGCCACGGTTGCACCCCCCCCCCCCCACCATTGCCCTGCAGAAAAATCCTGTAGCTATTTTTGGGTAGAAAAAGGAAGAATTTCAAAACAATTATTCATAACTACCTCATTAAAGAGGCTTAGCTATTACCTACCTCCAATATACCCAATGAAAAACTCTCATTCAGTGCCCCCTAAAATAATGCCACGGTTGCACCCCCCCCCCCCCACCTCCATGGCTCTGAAGAAAAATCCTATAGATATTTTCGTGTAGAAAAAGGAAGAATTTCAAAACAATTATTCACAACTACCCCATTAAAAAGGCTTAGCTGTTACCTACCTCCAATATACCCAATAAAAAAACTCTCATTCGGTGCTCCCTAAAATAATGCAACGGTTGCACACCCCCCCCCCCCCAGTCATCCAAATTATAAGTATATTGAAAAGGCTCTTCTTCTATGACATAGGACAAGATAAAGATTTAGAATAATTATTGTGAGAGTAATACCCATTCACTAGCTACGTCTATATAGCCCCCAATCCCCCCCCCCCCCCCCCCGGAGAAAAAAATCATTAGGTACCCTTCCCTAAACTGCAAAGCATCCACATGCAGGCCTGACCCCCAAAAGAAAAATCCTTGTTTGAGATGAGGTAAATCATTGTTCCTGAGGAGACGTATAGAATTAGAAGGTGTTAATTTCCATTTAACCTCTTATTTCTTCTCTCCTTATGTATTTCTTTGTTTTGCCTTGAATATCCTCTGGTCTTTTTCTTATGTATTTCTTTGTTTTACCTTGCATTTTCTTCCAAGTCATATGCTGATGTATCTACGCTTGACTATAGTATATTTGGCTATTGACGATGTGTAAAGTTCAGAGCTGCCCTCTACGTCCAAGTGCAGCAAGGGTGACTTTTGCTTGATTATGGCCTATTCGGTTAGGGTTAGACCCCATTAGGGTTAGTCATATTAAACCCCTTTCCCATAAATATAAGCAATAATACTTTTAGGTGTGTGTAGATAAATAACTAATCGTGATTTTAAAAAAAAAAAAAAAAATCATTAAACCTAGGAATAAGAAATCAGAGCCATGCAAAATGAGGTTAGGGTTAGGGTTTTCTCCGCTTTTGGTCCTCTAAGCTTAGTTTTTTTTTATCACAAAAAATGGCCATATTTCAGTGAAAAATAGGGGTTAGGGCTAATTTTTGGATATGTTGTATCAAATGGTATCAGCTTTCTGGCAAAAAATTGAAAAAAAAATTGATGAATATTTCATGACGTCATTCTGAAGCAGGGAAGTACGAATTGTCTTGAAACCCTAGTATGAGACAACTTCATTTTTTGGCCAAGTTCGATTTTCGACAAATTTGTTGAAGGGGTTAGAGGTCAGACATACGGGGTTAGAACGCTGTTTTGAACAGGTTTCATCTAGCGCATCGCAGCGTAAAAATTTAAGTCGGGAACCATGCTAACTAGAAAAAGGACCTGCGCGCACCCCCAAAGTGTTTATTTAGCAGATATCTTTTTCGTTTGAGGAAAAAAGTGGGGAAAGTTGCCAAAATATACTAGATTAGGGTGATACCTACATACTATTCAAAATTCAGCCCAAAAGAACAATGAAATAAAAAATTATGACCATTTTTCCCAAAAAATTCTGGGGTTAGCAAAAAGGACCTCCATGTACCCCGAAAAGGACATTTAAGTACCTTAAAGTACCTTTCTTGACTTTACACTGGATTTTGAAACCTTTAACCTTTGACCTTTGACCTCATTTTCAGTGTAGGGGTAGAGTAGATTCTAAACTACAAATAGTTTAACGTTTGAGTTTTAACCCCCCACTACTTTTCCTAAAATTGCAATTTTAGTGAACCCTTGTTACTAAAAAACTCTGAAATAAACACAGTTAGGGTTAGGGTTAGGGGTTAGGGTTAGGGTTAGGGGTTAGGGGTTAGGGGTTAGGGGTTAGGGTTAGGGTTAGGGTTAGGGTTAGGGTTAGGGTTAGGGTTAGGGTTAGGGTTTAGGGTTTAGGGTTAGGGTTAGGGTTTTAGGGTTTAGGGTTAGGGTTAGGGTTAGGGTTAGGGTTAGGGGTTAGGGTTAGGGGGGTTAGGGTTAGGGCTATATTTATTTCAGGAAAAGGACCTCCGTGTACCTCAAAAAAGACCTCTTGTACCCCAAAAAAGACTGACCCTACCCCAAAAAGGACATTTATGTACCTGGCCATTTTCGGGTACATGTCCTTTTTGGGGTACATAAAGGTCCTTTTTGGGTATACATGAGTCTAAATTCGGGTACATGAAGGTCTTTTCTCGGGGTTACGGAGGTCCTTTTTATGGTACAATTAGGTCTCTTTTGAGGTACATTGTGTCCTTTTTGAGGTACATTAGTCTATTTTGTGGTACTATGAAGTCTTTTTTGAGGTACAAGTCTAATTTGGGGTACATAAGTCTATTTTGAGGTACATGTCCTTTTTGGGGTACATGGGACTTTTGTGTACCACAAAAAAGACCTTTTAGTACCCCAAAATAGACAATGTACCTCAAATTCGCCTTTGTTGTACCTTTTCAAAGTTTTGTTTATTTTTTAAAACAGAGATGTGTATTTTAAAAATTTACTAATGGAATATGATGATAGATAAATCAGAAATTACTGTATGAAAGGATTTAAATTATCGTTGTTTAAATAATGGAAATATAAGAAAAAAACAAAAAAAATCACTTTTGATTGATTTTTCGTGTTTAAAAGTCATCTTTAATCAGTAATTGCAGGATAATGCATAAAGAACCGAAAAACTGGTTATAACGAGTACGTCCAGAAATTAGTACTCTCCTTCATATCTTTGGGGCATCCTATAAAATTGATTATTGACAAAATAACGATATTTTTTTCTACCTCGTTGTCGTTTTCAAAGATAAAAAATAATTGCACCCAAAACGAGGGTGTTTAATGACATCGCGCTCACGGCGCTGCATTCTAGCGTTACGTAGCGCCCTCGCGCTCGGCCTCTAACCCCTAAGAATAACATCGTGAATTTGAGAAAGCTAACACAGACAAGGTAAATATTATTTATTAAATTTTGATTTATGTGTTACTGTCAAATATGCACGTCATATTTATTTTTAATTTAAGCTGTGTATGTTACAGATGCGAGAAGAGATTTCATGATTAGAGGAAAAAATTAAACTATAATAAGGGCTAGAAATCTACCGACACGTTAACCCTCATCGTCCCCAGAACTCTGGGGCTGAAATCCGCTCTGTGGCAATGGCAGCATATAGTCTACCACTCATTTTCCCAGCTGAACTTATGTTGGACTAGTATAATTAAAAAGAACTGTTCGATGTATTTCACTGACGTTTTATATAGGTATTGCTAAACTGATTCCTCTCAGTCTCATTTTGAAATTTTAACACGAATCACAGGTTAGTCGGACAATGATCCCACTCATTTTGACAATTTGTCCATGAAGAACGTATGATGGGGAGCCCCTTGTCTGTGCACCTAACATTTCACTTGAAATTGACAAGCTTTTCCTTTGGTATTCCTCTAATGACTGACCTCATTTTAATCCTCATATCCTAGAGTGTAACTGTGCCGAAAATCTGATTAAAATTCCAATAAGAACAATTTCATTTTCACAAGAATAGGCAACACTGTCATTTTGACACTAAAAAAGGGAAGGTTCCCTTGTCTGCGCACTCATTCACTTAACACGCAGTTCGGGATATTTTGCATGAAAGGTGGCATTTTCAAGGCATGTGAGTAAAAATGCATAAAATAGACGTTCTTCACCAGTTTTTCCTCATTTTTTTCGCTGATACATATCACTAAAATTGATATGAAGATGATTGTGTTCATTGCGTCTTTTGTGATGTTAGAATCGCACAGTTACGCATAGATCTATATGCGCAGACATGGGGCACCAAATCATACATGTTTTCCTCTCACACAAGGAAAAAACGATCGAAATTCAGTGTCGTTCGACAAGACGGCAGAACAAGTCCCCTACCCCTTTGTTTGCTGTTATATTTTCCTTGAAAAATTAATAACCAATTAATATATTCTTTCTAATATTCAGTCAGGTGTTTCTGCAGTGATTACGCATGTTTGAGGGTGTACGTCATCCATGGAGAAAATTACGTTTATTTCCTGCGTACAAGAGGTAAACAACCCAAATTCAGTGTTCCACCATAGGACTGTCAGTGATCATGGTGAGTACATGTAGATTATTCATGTTTATTTTCAAATAAAGGTATTTGTTAAATATAAAGGCTTTGAAATGATTAGAATAATAGTTAAATATGCTGCATCTGAAACAATTTGATGTTTAATGAAAGAAATTAAGCATAATGTAGTGCTCTCTCTTGCCCTACCATAGGCTATATCTTGTCCTAATCTCCCCCGGAACTCTGGGGCTGACAGTGACTGCTGCGGCATACCTCTCTCTTGCCCTTGTGCAAAACTTTTTCTTCATTATAAATTGAAATACATGTACATTTATCAATTTCTTTGAAATTTTCACACAGTTAGTCGGACAATGGTCCCACTCATTTTGACACTTCGTCCATGACGAACGTACATGTTTTCCTCTCACACAAGGAAAAAAACGATTGAAATTCAGTGTTGTTCGACAAGACGGCAGAACAAGTCCCCTACCCCTTTGTTTACTGTTATATTTTCCTTGAGAAATTAATAACCAATTGATGTATTCTTTTTAATATTCAGTCAGGTGTTTCTGCAAGGATTACGCATGTTTGGGGGTGTCATCCATAGAGAAAATTACGTTTATTTCCTGCGTACAAGAGTATAAACAACCCAAATTCAGCGTTCCACCATAGGACTGTCAGTGATCATGGTGAGTACATGTAGATTATTCATGTTTATTTTCAAATAAAGGTATTGTTTAAATATAAAATGGCTTTGAAATGATTAGAATAATAGTTAACTATGCTGCACCTGAAACAATTTGATGTTTAATGAAAGAAATTAAGCATAATGTAGGGCTCTCTCTTGCCCTACCATAGGCTATATCTTGCCCTAATCTCCCCCAGAACTCTGGGGCTGACAAGGGCTGCTGCGGCATACCTTCTCTTGCCCTTGTGTAAAACTTTTTCTTCATTATCAATTGAAAAACGTTTATTAATTTCTTGGACAATTTTCACAGGTTAGTCGGACAATGATCCCACTCATTTTGACACTTCGTCCATAAAGAACGTACATGTTTTCCTCTCACACAAGGAAAAAAACGATTGAAATTCAGTGTCGTTCGACAAGATGGCAGAACAAGTCCCCTACCCCTTTGCTTGCTGTTATATTTTCCTTGAGAAATTAATAACCAATTAATGTATTCTTTTAATATTCAGTCCGGTGTTTCTGCAATGATTATGCATATTTGGGGGTGTCATCCATGGAAAAAATTATGTTTATTTCCTGCGTACAAGAGTTAAACAACCCAAATTCAGCGTTCCACCATAGGACTGTCAGTGCATGATCATGTTCTTGAGTACATGTAGATTATTCATGTTTATTTTCAGAGAAAGGTATTTGTTAAATATAAAGGCTTTGATATGATTAGAATAATAGTTAAATATGCTGCACCTGAAACAATTTGATATTTAATGAAAGAAATTAAGCATAATGTAGGGCTCTCTCTTGCCCTACCATAGGCTATATCTTGCTCTAATCTCCCCCAGAACTCTGGGGCTGACAATGGCTGCTGTGGCATACCTCTCTCTAGCTTGCCCTTGTGCAAAACTTTTTCTTCATTATCAATTGAAAAACGTTTATTAATTTCTTGGAAATTTTCAGAGGTTAGTTGGACAATGATCCCACTCATTTTGACACCTTGTCCATGAAGAATGTAATAAATTTATTTCTTCCTCTTTTTCTTCTTCTAGAAAATTGCTGCTTCAGAGTACTGAAGATATATCGCACTGGGAGTATGAATGAAAACGACGGAAACTCAGAGTGCTACGACAAGAAAGTACCATGCCCCCCAATTCCCTGTGCTGTAATTATTTTCTATAAAAATGAACAACGTTTCATACATTTTATTGAATGTTTTAATAGGAATTCCTACAATGATTACGCTTATTTTGACATGTCATCCAATAAGGATGTATGCGTATTCCATCTTCCCATCTATCTTTCCATTCATCTTTCAACCGATTCTATGCTTTTATTTGTTATTCTTTCCTTCTTTCTTTCTGGTCGTATTTTGTGCTTTGTTGGATGGGTTCGAATCCCATGAAGTTCCAAATATCAATTCAGAACTTTCATTGGTGGCAACAGCATGAAATGAGATCTAAATCTTTATATTCCTAACTAATGACATCATCCACATGCATATCCTTTTGAAATAAGAAAATCTTGATTATGTAATAATGTATGGCGTATACCTATAGGGGGAGACTGCCATGCAGTTGAGTCTGAAATAAAGTCTTGAATTAATTTATGTGCAGGTATACTACAAGTTACTCATTGCAGCATTGTTGCACGTTATCCACGAAGAACGTCCACATATTTCTTGCGTAAGAGAGCAAAGCGACAGAAATTCACAGTCCTACGACATGACAGCAGCATGCCCCCCAATTTCCTGTGCTGTAATTATTTTCTATAAAAATGAACAACTGTTTAATACATTTTATTGAATATTTTAACAGGAATTCCTACAATGATTACGCTCATTTTGGCATGTCATCCACTAAGATCGTACACGTATTCCATCTTTCCATATAACTTTCCATGTATCAACCGATTCTATCTTTTTATTTGTTATTCTTTCCTTCTATCTCTCTGTCGTCCCATCTTTCTGGTCGCATTTTGTGCTTGTTGGATGGGTTATCATTCATGCCTGTCTGAAGCCCTTATCTCCCTCAGAACTCTGGAGCAGAACGAGGGCTGCAGCAGCATACCCCCTTTCCCCTGCTATAAATTATTTTTAATTATAAATTAAAAAACTGCTTGATAGATTTCTTTGAAATTTTCAACATGTTAGTCGTACAACGATCCTGCTCATTTTGACATCTCGTCCATGGAGAACGTATGTAATTCTCTCGTATAGGAGGAAAACGACCGAAATTCAGCGTCGTACGACAAGACAGAAATTTATGAGTTTTGAGATAAATTCCCCCTTTTTTATTTTTAAATTGAGGCATGCATGAAGTTCATGGCTGTATTCTCATAACTTAGGGAAATGTGCCTATTCTTAACTTAGTTAAATGAATGTATCAGAGTTACATGTAGAATTACTCTGGGTACTATTCTATAAAAACAAACTTTTTATGTAGTATATGTTTGAATATGAGTTTCTTCCACCATGTTCAAATGATTATGATTCGGTATCGAAAAATGAATTAAAAGCTTGAATCTGAATATCTGTGCACACGCTTATGCCCAAAGACATATAAACTGCTAACAATGTACATAGAACAGTGCACCAAAACCACAGACTTAATTTTACATTAGTTTGGGATGGACAGTGCACTGTACATATAGGCAGCATAGAATATTGTACATATTGACCATACTGTGAGTGCCACACAGTATGCAGTTAATTCCTGCTGGTATGTCCGGTCACAACCTTTCAAGCCTGTTGCTATGATCACCGGAGTTAATGTTTACTTTATCGACGAGCTTCACTCTACTCTCTAGATCTATCTGGATTTACTCAGAATTACTCGTGATCATTGAACATTTTATGTGTTTTCATAAGGTAGGAAAATGTTTGTAATTACGGCTTACGAGGGCTAAAGTTAGGCCTAAAGTTAGATCTAGATATAGATTATGCCTGCAGTGCAGTGCAGTGCTGCACTGCTGTGCCAACATAGCCTACTTGTCACTGTCTAAGACTATGATGAATACTGACAGTGTCATACACTTTTCATCTAGCCCCCCTTATTGTCTTAATTTCTCTTTCATATTAACAAGGCAGTGCCAGGGCACTTGTCTCCCAGAACTCCTGGCCTGACATTCTGCTGCTTTCTGGTAGGGTAGCTGTGCAAGGTATGGTATTGGTATTGATAACTTTGAATGTCCCTTTTTTTTTCTTTATCGTTTTATTTTTAAAACTATGCATGTAAAAACCATTTACGATATTCAAACTAGCATTCTTGACCTAGAATATGCAAGGGAAAATTCAAAATAAGCCTCTCAATTCCTGCATTATTGTGCATACTTAGAGTAGTCTACTTGTTCTTTCTTGAACACAGAACTATTGACTCTAACTTTAAGTTCATAGATTTTGTACATACCCTGTGAACCCCTAATATTCCTAAATAATTACGCTCATTTTGGGATGTCATCCATGTAGAACGTACGCACATTTCTTGCGTACGAGAGGAAAACGACAGAAATGCAGGGTCCAGCGACAAGACAGCAGCATACCCACATTCATGGCTGTAATTATTTTCTGTGAGAAATTAAACGTTTCATACATTTTATTGAATGTTTGGACAGGAATTTCCTACAATGATTACGCTTATTTTGACGTGTCATCCACTAAGGACGTATGCGTATTCCATCTTTCCATCTATCTTTTCACTCATCTTTCAACCGATTCTATCTTTTTTTTATTTGTTATTCTTTCCTTCTTTTTTCTTGGTCGCATTTTGTGCTATGTTGGATGGGTTCGAATCCCATGAAGTTCCATATCAATTTAGTACTTTCATTGTATGGCAACAGCATGATATGAGGTCAGCTTTATATTCCTAACTAAATGACATCATCCACATATCCTTTTGAAATAACAAAAATAAGAAAATCTGATTATGTATGGCGTACCAAAATGTAAGGGAGAAACTGCCATGCAGTTGAGTCTGAAATAAAGTCTTGAATTCAATTCATGTGCAGGTATACTACAAGTTACTCATTGCAGCATTGTTGCATGTCATCCATGAAGAACGTACCGTTACGCATATTTCTTGCGTAAGAGAGGAAAACGACGGAAATTCAGAGTCCTACGACAAGACAGCAGCATTCCCCCCATTTCCTGTGCTGTAATTATTTTCTATGAGAAATTAACAACCATGTAATGCATTTCATTGAATGTTTTAACAGGAATTCCTACAATGATAACGCTCATTTTGGCATGTCATCCACTAAAGATAAGAACTTATATGCGTATTCCATTTCCATTCATCTTTCAACCGATTTTTTATTCGTTATTCTTTCCTTCTATATTTCTGGTCGCATTTGTGCTATGTTGGCTGGGTTCGAATTGGCTTGCAACGTGCACTCACGTAATCACGTCACGGTGCAATTTCATGTTTCGAGTAATTTCGTAGAAAAACATCATTTACGAAGTGTTGGGTCTACACTTCGCTATTTTACCTGCCAGTAACCCACAAATAATTATGTCTCTACGTGAGGTTGGGTGAGGTTTTATCAACTTTACCCAACAGTTTATCGCGATTTTTAAAATTCAAGTGCTTTTATTGAGACTAGTAATGACGTCATTCAGTTTTTTGACAACAATTGTCTTGCAAGATTTCGTTGCAACAAAAATCGAGAACCTTTTCCGAGCCCTGGTTGGAATGAAATCGTGAGTAATTTAACGATTCCAAGAGATTTGCAATTGCAAACTTTATTTTTGTCATATTTTAATGATTGTATTGTGCAGAAAAGGAAAGAAAAAACCCAGAGAAAAGACCTTCATGTACCCGAATTTAGACACATGTACCCCAAAAAGGACCTTTATGTACCCCAAATCTTGCCATAATCTCCCCCAGAATCTGGGGCTGACAATGCTCCTTTCTGCGGCCATACCTTCTTTGCCTAGTAGAAAACTTTTCTTCATTATAAATTGAAAAACGTTTATTAATTTCTTGGAAATTTTCACAAGGTTAGTCGGACAATGATCCCACTCATTTTGACACTTCGTCCATAAAGAACGTACATGTTTTCCTCTCACACAAGGAAAAAACGATCGAAATTCAGTGTCGTTCGACAAGACGGCAGAACAATAATCAAGTCCCTACCTACCCCTTTGCTGTTATATTTTCCTTGAGAAATGAATAACAATTAATGTATTTTTTTTGATATTCAGTCAGGTGTTTCTGCAATGATTACGCATGTTTGGGGGTGTCATCCATGGAGAAAATTATGTTTATTTCCTGCGTACAAGAGGTAAACAACCCAAATTCAATGTTCCACCATAGGACTGTCAGTTGATCTTGTTGAGTACATGTAGATTATTCATGTTTATTTTCAAATAAAGGTAATTTGTTAAATATAAAGGCTTTGAAATGATTAGAATAATAGTTTGAATATGCTGCACCTGAAACAATTTGATGTTAATGAAAAAAATTAAGCATAATGTAGGGCTCTCTTCTTGCCTACCATAGGCTATATCTCCCCAGAACTCTGGGCTGACAATGGCTGCTGCAGCGTACCTTCTCTTGCCCTTGTGCAAAAC
>CM046850.1:1535725-1604907 GCA_025618425.1 Heliocidaris tuberculata
ACAGTTTACTACAGAGTATCTTCTATACTCTGTAGTTTTTGAGCAGTTAAATTTTTATCACATTCATTTCTCCACACAGGGTTTACTACGTCTAACTATATGCTGCATGTCATAGGCGCAGGAGGCGGGGGAAAAAGTAGACCGAAAAAAAAGTGATACCTTTTTTTTTTTTTAATGATTGTGTTTTGTCAGAGAATTTTTAAGGAAAAGAAGACCCCGAAAATCTGATAACCCAGGTGCCTGGGTGAGTCCCCTTGAATGTTTGCCCCCACCCCCCCCCCCCCCCAATCCCAAACTGCTTCGGGCGCGTCTGCTGCATGTAATCATTGATACTTGGAAGCTTTTAAGTTGTTGATGTTGTTCTTATTTGTTTTTATTTGGCAATTAGTCAAAACTGACTATTTTTGCCACAAATATTATTTTTAAAATTCTAACAATTGTTTTTTCTTTGTAAAAATACATTGTATTTTTAAAAACTGTAGTTACGTAAAATAAGAAAAGGAATCATATTGCTCATCGCAAAATCATTAAAAATACCATCCCGCCAAGCGGACACTTGGCACTTTTCCCACCTTTTCAAAGATGCCGTCTTACCAATCCTCGAATTATGTCTCTTGGATTTTCGACCAAAGAGATTTGGCCTAGGTCACTCAGGCATAGGGTGGGGGTGTCAGTGATCGAATGGCTATAGGGGTGATATGACCGGTATTTTTGTGTTGATTTGGTAAATTCAATTAACATTATGATAAGGCAAAAATGAGGCTACAGTAATGAAAAGTGCAACGATTAGTTATTTTCAAGTATGCTAATAGTCTATACTTAGATGTGGGTTAGCTTACATAATGCTTAGGTCATACTAAGTATGACCTAAGAATCATTATTACATTAACCTATACACAGGGGCGGGTACTAAAGATTACGTCCTGAAATACAATGGGGATCCTTTGTATCCGAAAGCGAGTAGGGTGGCAAGTTCTTTTCACACAATAGCGAGAGAGAGAGGAAGTCTATTGAAATCTTCGTATAAAGGCTATTTAGAGTTTAAAAGTTCCTCCTTAACACTTAAGCCATACTCAAAGAATGGAATTTTAATCTAGGGCGGAATCCATGGAAAGCTTATCATTGCAAAGTACTAAAAATTTTGATGAATATCAGTTTGGAACTGAATGTTCGACACATTTATATGCAGGGGCGTCGGGGTGAAAGACCTAAATTTGCCGGCAGCTGTTATGCTGCATTTTAATTCCAATAAAAACTCTCCCCCAAGAAATTATTTTCTATTTTTTAAAAATATTCTTGCGCACAAGAAATTATTTTCAAGCAATATCGCAGATGTTGATATTTATTAGTTTAATGGAATGTTTAGGGCCTCTTGCTAGATTATGAACCACCCTGTTTTTAAATTTTGCGAGCAAGCGAAGCGATCGAGGAAAAACGCGCTCATTTATAGTAGTATTATTGTCATCAGAATAAACTATAGGCCTATAAGATATTGAGAAAAATATGCATACATGAATATTCGGTCATCTCACTCGCCGAATTTGTTTGCTTTCCGAAACCATCCTGTATCTAAATATTATACGAGCGGAAGCAGCGAGCGAGGAAAGATATACACTCCTTTTCATTGTAGAAGTGTTATTTCGTCATCAAAATACACCACTATCTGCCGAATATGACTCAGTTTTGGCACCTCGCTTACCGTCCGAAACCCTTCTGTTTCTAGATCTTTCGAGCGAGAGTATCGAGCATGCAGGCGAAGAAAAAAAAAAGAATTTTGTATATACACTGAGAACAGGTTCTAGTGTAAAGTTACTCTATTCTCATGATTTAAGTAACGTACGTTTTATCGGCATCTTCCGTTCTCATAGTCGGTATGATAGGAATCGGCTATTGGTCACAGATGTTTATCTCCAGAAAATTAATCATTTTTAGGTCACCTTCCCGCTCGTTTCCTGACAGTTATATTACTAACGTTCAAAGAGTAGAGGAATAGTTTAAAGTTAGACAGAAACATAAGATAACCAGTTTTCTTTAAATAGAATAGTAATTATCAATATAACCAGCAGTGGTTAAGAAACTTAAAATGCGAGCGAGAGATGCAAGCGAGCGCTTCCAGTTTTTTTCTTCAATTTCTTTCCTTTTCTTTCCCTTTTCCCTCTCTCTTCTTTTTTCCTTTCTTTTTCCTCCTTTCTCTTTCTCTTTCTCCTTTCCCTTCTCTTCCCTCTTTCTTTTTCCTTCCCTTCCTTCTTTTGTGGACAGAGGTGGTGCATTTGCCGACGGAAATTTTTAATGGGGGTGTCACACCCCCACACCCCCCGCTGGCGACGCCCCTGTTTATATATAAATGCGATTGATAATGTGTCTTGTTTGCGATTTTGCCTTGCAATTATTTATGTGTGCCGTCGGTCATGTCGTTTTGTTAAATTCATCTAGCTTCTAAGTAATATTCTCATGTTAACGAAAATGCATCGATATGCAATAACTATAACATGAAAATTATACGTCAATCGTTACTGCTCTTGATTTGTGTGAATTGTTTTCTTATCATTTAAATGGTCACTACTTTTAAATATACATGAGTAACATAAAGACTGAGAGGAGAACATTTAAGGAAATGCAAACAGTAAACCACTGGGAAGATGTTTGTTTTTAACAAAAAGTTCCACCGAAAGAGAAAGAGAGAGAGAGAGAAAAAAAAAGTGAGAGAGAGGGAGGGGGAGAGCTCTGTCCACTAATACTGGAGGAAGCAAAGTACACTGAGTAGTGGAGATTAATTAAAATCAAAGATTTTAATTCTGAAGAAGACCAAAAGAGAAAGTAAAGAGAGAGAGGGGGGGGGGGGGAGGCAGGGGAATTAAAAGGGGGCACTAGTGACTAACAGACGAGAAAGCAAAATAGCGTCTTTTACTAACAGCTTGAATATCGGGCCCGTCGCTCCAATTAGAAATGTTTTATCTAAACCTGTGGAAACGCGTTTTCAAAGCCTTCTGAAATGAAAGAGATGGGGAAAAGAGAAAGAGAGAGAGAGAGAGAGAGAGGGGGGGGGGGGATAAAGAGAGTAAGATATTGAAAGGTGGTATGGGAGATGGTTGAATTTCAAAGAACTCTATTAAAGATCAGTGATCATTCACGGGAATTAGTTCCACGTGCAGTGCAAATAAGTTGGACTAAATTTGAATTGTTCATGTTGTTTGCATATAATGATACGCAGAGGATAGGCATTCGCACTGAAACCATCCTTGTTTTAACATGTTAAAATATGTTGTGTTCTTGTTTATTGAGCTTCATTGATATGAAATAATATTCTGTTCTTTTTTGTAAACATAGAGTACATAACAGGGGCGTCGATCCATTTTTAGGATGGGGGGGGGGGGAGCAAGACAGCCTAACGTAACGATGTTCATTTCGCACATAATTTTTGAACGCCTCTTAACTACCAGCTTCTCCACACCGGGGGGGGGGGGGGCGGAGAGTCTTTAAAAATGGGGGGGGGGCAGAAATAAAGGGCATTTCGGGGGGAAAGGGGGCAAATACAAGGGGTGAATATAAAGCGAAAAAAGGACCATTTTGTGACATTGGTATTACCCTGCGTTATAGACCCAATTTAGCATCATCTTCTTCATTTTCATTGTGGTTCTCAATGAACACTTCTTCCGCTTCTCCAATTAGCAGTTGCGTGTGATCATCTAATAATTCATGTGCGAGCGAGCGAAACGAGTGAGCAAAAATTTTCAGACTTTCTTTTTTCTAGTGCTGAAGTCCTTTGCTTGTGCTTTAATTACAGCGATGTAATAAGCCAGTTCGTAGATACAATCTGAGCATGAGCAGATAAAGGTCATTTGTACCCAAATTGTAAAACCCACTGAGACGGGTGCTGGATACATGCTCATGATAGTCATGTAATCATTATTTATGTATTTATCAGAGGGACATTCTTTGATACACAGCTGGAAGTATTCTTCTACAGTGGGCTGACAAAAGGTATTCATGAATCACCTTCACCCTTTTGGGCAGTGACTATTCTAAAAGGCACAAAGTAGGATGTCTCTATGTGCAAAAGATATGTGGATTTTGGGGGGTCATTTGTACCCAAGCTAACTCCGAACTGGTCTATTAAAATGGTAACGGAAAATTAATTTGGGGGAATGTCGAATGATTTAGGATTACATCAATAACAAATCAACACACTTTATGCGATCTGCTTAATTTCAGTATAGGAGCGAGCAAGCGGAATGTGCAGTCCTTTGCGTGGGGGAGGGGGGGGGGTGATAGGCATTCTGCCCCTCTTGCCCCCGGCCCCACTGCCTTACAATGTAGTTGTAGTATTATGGGTACATGAAGCCACGCCGATTCTTTGAAGCTAGATGTGGTTCTCTTAGGAAGAAACAGTGGGAAATATAATTATGTAAAAGGATGCATTTATCAGAAGAGGGAAAAAGGCACTTATAAGAGGTGAAAGGGGGCACTTATGAGAAGAGAAAACTTTGACATATTAAAGAATTGGGGAGGCAAATATCAGATATGAAAAGGGGGCACTGATCAGGAGGAGATAAAAGGGCACTTATCAAAAGGGGAAAGGGTACTTATTAGAAAGGAAAAAAGGGCGCTTTTTATTACATTTGGGTACTTAAAAAACGCATCAGTCTCCACAGTTTTTCATGAAGCAGGGAAAATACTAGTAAGAGAATTTGCGCGCAGAGCGCGCGGCGAAATTGAAGAATAATCGTGTAATATATTACAAAGGGTATACCCTTTGTATTTCCTTGTTTGGAAGGGAAGGTTTCATTTCCCGATTTTTGCATCATTTAAGGCCCGGTCACACCGCCCGAACTTTGTTGGAGCGTTCCTTGAACGGTAGGGAGAGGGGGCCGAATTTCGACAACGCTCGTCACCGCGCACAAAATGGGAAAAAATCGAAAACACGGGCGTTGCCTTAGCGGTGCACCGCTGAAGCCGGCGTTGCTTTAGCGTTGGTTTAACGGTAGCGAGCGGTAGCGAGCGTTGGTTTAGCTCCGACACCTCCATACCAACGCCAAACCAAAGTTCATCACCGCAATGGATCGCTGCTTCAACGCCCGACACCGTTCCAGCAATCCCGTGTCCGCTCGTAAAACGCTTACAACCGCTCCACCAAAGTTTGTGCAACGTTTAATCACCGCCCGGGCAAAGCTGGCGAAGCAGCGGTGGTCCAGCGTTCAAGATTTCTGCGTTGGCCTAGCGGACCCAAGCGTCCACGAACTTGCGTCTAGCGGTGCCAAACTTTGACTGGGCGTTGTTGGAGCGGTGGTAAACTTTGCCGGAGCGGAAAATTGCCCGCTCCTCACCGCTCGCAATATTTTGTGCAGCTCAAAACTTTCGGAGCGGTAGGAGGGACCATCAGCGGTGGCCGAGCGTATACGGCGTTGCCTTAACGGGGGCCAACTTCTGTTAAACGATGGTGAACGGTTACCTGCGGTGATGAATTTTTTTCACCGCTCCAGGAACGCTCCAGCAAAGTTCTGGCGGTGTGGCCGGGCCTTAACCTTTTTTTTTTTTTTTTTACATCTCCGGAATTATTGGGAGGGGGGAGGCAAAGCGATATGTTTGCCCCCCATATTTTCTTGGGGGGGGGGGCAACTGCCCCTGCCCCCCCCCCCCCCACAGGATCGACACTCCTGGTACATAAAGTTACATAATATAAGTAAACAAATCGCAGTAGAATAGCAAAAGCATGAATTTGCCTGCAGACATGAATGCGCCAACTGACAACCTATATCATTCCCTATTGACATCACAAAAGAACTTTGCTTTTATTTGCCTCTACAATTCTATTATCCTCTACGCTACGTAGAGGATATACAATCGCACTGGAACCATCTAAGTCTGTATAAAGGAACATGCATCAACCGATATTGACATCACAATAGAACTTTGCTTTTATTTGTGCCTCTGCACCTTGTCTTCCTAATTAAAGAGGAAATATGGAAAAAAAATCATTGCCCGTTGCTCTTAAGTGGAACCATTTTTTTTTTTCTCCAAATTCATAATGTGCGAAATTGGAACACCTTCTCATCATCTTATCTTTTACTGATAACACGTTCTATCATCTTCTCCGTCTTACTTTCCCATTTCGTCACTTTGTTCCCTCTTATTATTATAATCATCCCTTAATAAATTTGCCTATATTTGTTTGATTCTCCTTTTTAAAATCTTTAATTCCATTGTTACTTATGTACATGTATACCTTTACTATGTCGGTCTCACCAAGTGTTGCCTGTATTTTTAATGTGCGTCCCACGTTCATAATCCATAATCGTTAATGTTGGCGGAAGAATTCATGCCTCATGTTGATCTGTTTTGTGCTGAAAACTGCAATACATCCCCCTTCTATTCCCCTCGAATCTGATGTACACATTTGAAGCAGTTGTGTACGTAATGTTTAAGATAAGGAAAATCGAAAGGATAGAGAACTTTGCTCGCATTTTGTACTCGTGATCTATCACTGTCTATTAAAGAGGCAATTGATTTTCAGTCATGGTGTAAAATGATATTTGAGCGCTCTCATTCTTTCCTTGTCAGTTTAGAAGAATATCAACGATAAATATCTTCCTGAAAAGGATTGTTCTTCAAATGCTCCTGAATTCGAAATGTGACAAAATGATGATGATGCTGATGATAATAGAAATAATAACAACACTTATACTAATACAAATGATAATGATGATAATGAAAGTAATGATATGATATGATGATGATGATGATGATGATAATGGTGATGATGATGATAATAATAATAATAATAATAATAATAAAATAAATAATAATAATAATAATAATAATAATATAATAATAATAATAATAATAATAATAATATAATAATAATAATAATAATAATAATAATGTTAAGGGCGATAATGATAATGATAATCATACTACTATATACTACTGCTATTACTACTATTGCTACTACTGACTACTAAAAACAACAATAATAATAAAGATAATAATGACGATACCAATGATAACAATGATAATCTGAAATGCTTGCAGCAAACACTCATGTCCCTTCTGTTTGTAGTCCCATAAACCCATTTTTGTGTGTAGTGCATGTGACTTTCAACAAGGCCAAGTATAACTTTTTTCTTATTTTGGCTATTTCAAAGAGTGTGCACCAGTTCTCATGTTATGCTAAGTATATTAAACCTTTCGCTACTACATGCAGTTTCTTTGAAAACGTAATTGCATGACCAGAAGTGAACTTTATTACTTTTTTTTTCTAAATTAAGCTCTGCCCCCTCCCCCTTCTATCGCGCTCGTTTAGGAATTTCTAATACTCATGACTAACATGGCATCGGCATCCATTTAGTGCTATGCCTAATCATGTTTAAAAAATGAAAAACTTATGAATCCATTCTTTACTCTTTACTCTGTAGTTTGTTTTTTTTTTTTTAATCCAGCTAAACTTGTATCATATTCATTTCTCCACACAGGGTTTACTACGTCTAAACTATATGTTGCCTGTAAAATTGATACCTGGAAGCTTTTAAGAATCATTATTACATTAACCTATGCACAGGGGCGGGTTAAAGATTACGTCCTGAAATACAATAGGGATCCTTTGTATCCGAAAGTGAGTAGGGTGGCGAGTTCTTTTCAGACCCAGTATTCACTGTCAGACACAAAAGCGAGAGACAGGAAGTCTATTGAAATCTTCGTATAAAAGCTATTTATTTATATAAAAGCTCCTCCTTGACACTTAGCCATACAAAAAAGAATAGAATTTTAATCCAGGGCGGAATCCTTGCCAGCGTTCCATGGAAAGCTTATCATTGCAAAGAACTAAATATTTTGATTAATATCAAATTAGAATTGAATGTTCACATTTATATACAGGGCGTCGGTGTGTTAGACCTATATCTGCCGACAGCAGCTGTTATGCTGCATTTTAAGACTAATACCACCCCCCATACACACAAGAAAGAATTATTTTCAAACAATATCGCAGATGTTGATATTTATTAGTTTAACGTAGGAGCCTCTTGCTAGATTACGGATTATGAACCACCCTGTTTTTAAATTTTGCTAGCGAGCGAACCGAGCTGGGCAAAAATAACCGCTTCTCGTTATATTAAAAAGTGTTATTTTGTCATCAAAATACATAGGATAAGATATCTAAACGATATATTTGGTTTCTTCCCTAGTCCAATTGTTTGCTGTCCCAAACAACTCTGCTTCTAAATATTACGAGCGAGCAAAGCAAGCCTGCACAAACGCGCTCTTTTAACGATAGAAGTATTATTTCGTTATTAGAATACTGTTATAGGCCGATAAGATATTTAGAAACATATGTATAATTATATTCGGTCATCTCACTCGCCGAATTTGTTTGCTATCCTAAACCATCCTGTATCTAAATATTATACGAGCGAAAGCAGGGAGCGAGGAAAAATACACATTCGTTTTTATGGTAGAAGCGTTATTTCGTCATCAAAATACACTATAAGCCTTTAAGAGATCTCCATGATAATTTGATCACCATCTGCCGAATATGACTCTGTTTGGGCACCTCGCTTACCGTCCGAAACCCTTCTGTTTCCAGATCTGTTGAGCGAGCGTAGCGACCGGGCGAGAGAGAGAGAGAAAAAAAGAATTTTGTATATACACTAGAACAGGTTCTCAGTGTATATACTCTATTCTCATGATTTTAGTAACGCACGTTTTATCGGCATCTTCCGTTCTCATAGTGGGTATGATAGGAATATGCTATTGGTCACAGGTTGTTATCTCCAAAAAAAAATCTTTTTAAAGTCAACTTCCCGCCCGATTCCTTGCAGTTATAGTACTAACAATCTATTAGAAAAAGAATAGTATAACATTATAGGCACATATGATGGAAAACAATTTCTTCCAAAAGAAGAGTAATTTCCAATATAATCGGCAATGGTTAAGATATTAAAAATGTGAGCGAGAGAAGTGAGCGAGCGCTTCTATGTTTTTTTTTTCTTCCTTCTTGCTTCTTTTTCTTTCCCTTTCTTTCATTTCTCTTCTTTTTCTCTTCTTTTTTCCTCCTTTCTCTTCCTTTTCTTTTTTCCCTTCCCTTCCTTCTTTCTTTTTCCTTTCCTTCCTTCTTTTGCTTTCCTTCGGACAAGGTGGCGTATTTGCCGACGAAAAATTTCACTGGGGTGTCACACCCCCCACCCCCCCCCCCTCGCTAGCGACGCCCCTGTTTATATATAAATGCGATTGATAATGTGTCTTATTTGCGATTCTGCCTTGCAATTATTTATGTGTGCTCTCGGTCATGTCGATTCGTTAAATTCATCTTAGCTTCTAAGTACGATTTCAAAGAACTCTATGAGATCAGTGTTCATTCACGGGAATTAGTTCCACATGATCAACAGCAAATTATAAAGAGAAAAAAAAGTTCTGAGAGGTGTTTAAACATAGTTTCGGCATGAGAGACTGAAAAGACCTTTTATTCTATAATATTATTGTTACATGATTCTTTTAGTCATGTAATTACTTTTGTAAAAAAAAAATCACTCACTGTATTTGTTATTGTTTGAAGTTTTTAAATTTGAGTTTGAATTTGTATTTATTTGAAAGCAGAAATAAAACCAACCAAACCAACAAATACCATGCGAGCGAGCGTAGCGAGCAAGCCTTGACGAAATTCAAGCAGAGTTGCTCTAAATCGCTATGAATTAGGGGCAAAAATTATGGAGAAAGGACGACAATGGCACTTATCAAAAAAGAGAATGAGCAGGAGTATGTCATATTAAAAAAAGCAATTATCAGAGAATGAAACGTGGTATTTGTCGCACATGAATATTGCCACTTATGAGAATGGGAAGGAGGTTTTTTTTTTTTTGTTTTGTAAAGGAGGAGGGGCTCTTATCAGAAGGAATTGTACTTCTTAGGAAGAAAAAGAGCTCATTTCAAAATGATTTAAGAAAACCTATCAGAGGTGTAAAGGGGCACTCATCAGAGATGTCATTAAACAGAAGGCGGAAGGGGCACTTGTCGAATTAGAACGGGCACCTCTCAGATTTGAATAGAGGATATGGCCACTGGTAAAGATGCACTTATCAGAAGGAAAGGGGGGTCATTCTTATTTCTGAAAAGTGAGAATGGAAAAAAAAGTCAGTTACTTCTACACTTTGTTTATAATATCCATGCTTCATTAGGCCTATAGAGTATGCATTAACTGCATTAAAGAGGCGGGGATGTATTGCCAGTTTATACCAACCGGAAACATGTTATAAATAGACATGGGTGAGAGATCTTGATACATAAATCGGAATTATTGGGACATTCAAATTATATCTTTAGCATTTTATCTGCATTTTACAGGAATTCTTACTACAATAACAGTCTTTTATATTAATTTCGTCAATTCTATCAAATGCTAGAAATTATTTCTTCCTTGAAAATTAGAGGTCATTTTTTTTTATGCGTCTACTCAAAAAGAGAGTGTGTGTGTGGGGGGGGGGGGCTGCAGCCCCCCCCCCCCCCCATCCCTCCAGGTTTCGCGGCCCGCGGCCCATGTTAGAGGCTTTATGTCTAATGTGTGTCCCATATCCATAATCGTTACTGTTCAGTGTTGTCCGGAAAAGTTATTTATTATGCTGGACGGTTTTGTACTGTTAGTTACCCATACCCCCACCCCTGCCGAATCTTTTTACGATATATTTGAACTAGCTGTGTACATGCGTTTTTGAAACAGATGTTTACGATCATAGTTTACGATGATGAAAATCAAAAGGATAGAGTGAGAACTTTGGTCGTATTGTACTCGTGATCTATCACTCTCTATTTAAGAGAAAGTTGATTTCTGGTCATGGTGAAAAATAATATTTGAGCATTCTCATTCGCCCCTCGTCAGTTTAGAAGAATATCTAAGGTAAATGTCTTCCTAAAACATGAAAAGGGGATTGTTCTTCAAATGTCCCTGAATTCGGAATATGAAAAATAAATGATGATGATAATGATAATGATAACAGTAATCTATAACTTGGGAATCTATAATTCACTACTTCTATACTCTGTAGTCTTTGATCAGCTAAATTTTTATCATATTCATTTCTCCACACAGGAATTGCTACGTCTAAACTATATGTTGCATGTTATCATTGATACTTGGAAGCTTTTAAGAATAATTATTACATTAACCTATACATAGGGGCGGGTACTGAAATTACGTCCTGAAATACAATGGGGATCCTTTGTATCCGAAAGCTAGTAGGGTGGCGAGTTCTTTTCAGTATTCACTGTCAGACACAATAGCGAGAGACAGGAAGTCTATTGAAATCTTCGTATAAAAGCTATTTAGAGTTTAAAAGCTTCTCCTTAACACTTAAGCCATACTAAAAGAATAGAATTTTAATCTAGGCCGCAATCCTAGCCAGCGTTCCATGGCATGGATGGCTTCTTATTTCAAAGTACTAACTATTTTGATGAATAGCAAATTAGAATTGAATGTTCACATTTTAAATGTGAACATTCAATGCAAACAAATTTAGGTCTTACACACCGACGCGTCGGTGTGTAAGACTTAAATTTGCCGACAGCAGCTGTTAAGCTGCATTTTAACACTAATACCCCCCCTCCCCCCCCCCCATACAAACAAGAAATTATTTTCAAACATTATCGCAGATGTTGATCTTTACTAGTTTAACGAAATGTTTTGGGGCCTTTTGCTAGATTATGAACCACCCAGTTTAGAAATATATCAAAGATAAATGTCTTCATAAAAACATGAAAAGGGATTGTTCTTCAAATGTCCCTAAATTCGAAATATGACAAAATGCTAATGATAATAATAATGATAATAATTATAATAATGATAATAGTAATGACGATGATAATAATAATATTAATAATAATAATATTAATAATAATAATAATAATAACAATAATGATGATAATAATAATAATAATAATAACAATATATAATAATAATAATAATAATAATAATAATAATAATAATAATAATAATAATAATAGTAATGATGATTATAATAATAATGATAACAATATCAATGATAATGATGATGATAATAATGATACAATGATAATGATAATATGAATGATAAAAATAGAAATTCAAAATGATTACACTAAACATTCACCCCACCCCCTTCTGTTTGCAGTCCCATAAACTCATTTTTTTGTGTAGTGCATGTTACTTTCAGCAAGGCCAAGTATAACTTTCTTCTTATTTTGGTTATTTCAAAGAGTGTGCACCAGTTCTCATGCTACGTATGAAACCTTTCCCCACTACATGCAGTTTCTTTGACAACGTAATCGCAAGACCAGAACTGAACTTTATCATTTTTTTTTTCTAAAGTAAGATCTGCCCCCTCCCCCCGCTCGTTTAGGGATTTCTAATTTTCATAACTAAACATCACATCAGCCTCCATTTAGTGCTATGCCTAATCATGTTTTAGAAATAAACAACTTGGGAATCTATAATTCACTACTTCTATACTCTGTAGTCTTTGATCAGCTAAATTTGTATCACATTCATTTCTCCACACAGGGTTTACTACGTCTAAACTATATGTTGCATGTTATCATTGGTACTTGGAAGCTTTTAAGAATAATTATTACATTAACCTATACATAGGGGCGGGTACTGAAATTACGTCCTGAAATACAATGGGGATCCTTTGTATCCGAAAGCGAGTAGGGTGGCGAGTTCTTTTCAGTATTCACTGTCAGACACAATAGCGAGAGACAGGAAGTCTATTGAAATCTTCGTATAAAAGCTATTTAAAGTTTAAAAGCTTCTCCTTAACACTTAAGCCATATACTAAAAGAATAGAATTTCAAATTTTAATATTTTTAAATATATAACCTCCAGTTCATGGTAGAAGCGTTGTTTCGTCATCAAAATACACTATAAGCCTCTAAGAGATCTCCATGATAATATTCGCTCACTATCTGCCGAATATGACTCTGTTTGGCACCTCGCTTGCAGTCCAAAACCCTTCTATTTCTAGATTTTATGAGCTAGCGGGCGAGCAAAAAAAAAAAAAAAAAAAAGGTATAAACACTGAGAACAGGTTCTAGTGTATAGCTACTCTATTCTCGTGATTTAAGTAACGTACGTTTTATCGGCATCTTCCGTTCTCATAGTGGGTATGATAGGGATAGGCTATTGGTCACAGGTCGTTATTTCCAGATAATTAAACTTTCTTAGGTCAACTTCCAGCTCGATTCCTTGCAGTTACATTACTCTTTCTTTAAGTCCGTAATTTTGTAAGCGCTTTGGTACTTTCTGTTTTTAGCGCTCCTGAACATTCATTATTATTATTATTATCATTATTACTATCATTCTATGAGTAGAAGAATAGTATAACATAAGACAGACACGTAAGATGTAAACCAGTTTTCTTTCAAAAGAATAGTACTTATCAATATCACCGGCAATGGTTAAGGTACTTGAAATGCGAGCGAGAAAAACGAGCGAGCGCTTCCAGTTTTTTCTTTTCCTTTCTTTTTCTTTTCATTCTTTTCTTATTTCTTTTCTTTCCCTTTCTCTTTATTTTTTTCTTTTCCTTTTCCTCCTTTCTCTCTCCTTTTCTCTTTCCCTTCTCTTCCCTCTTTCTTTTTCCTTTCCTTCCTTCTTTTACCGACAGAGGTGGCACATTTGCCAACGGAATTTTTAATGGGGGTGTCACACCCCCTACACCCCGCACTAGCGACGCCCCTGTTTATATATAATTGCGAATGATAATGTGTCTTATTTGCGATTCTGCCTTGCAATTATTTATGTATGCCCTCGGTCATGTCGGTTTGTTAAATTCATCTTAGCTTCTATGTACTATTCTAACATTAACGAACATGCATCGATATGCAATAGCTATATCATGAAAATTATAAATCAGTTGTTACTGCTTTTGATTTTTTTTTTTTACCTCTTCTTCGTTGTTTGTTTGTGTGTATTGTTTTCTTATCATTTTAAATGGGCGCATAAAGACTGAGAGGAGAACATTTAAGAAAATGCAAACATGTAAGCCACTGGGAAGATGTTGGTTTTCAACAAAAAGTTTCGCAGAAAGAGAGAGAGAGAGGGGCGGGGGCGGGGGAGGGAGCTATCAACTAATAGGGAGGAAGCAAAGTAGCGGCAATTAACAATTCCACACTGAGTGATGGAGATTAATTAAAATCAATGATAACAATTCTGAAGGAGAGCAAAAGAGAAAGTAGAGAGAGAGAGAGAGAGAGGGGGGGGGGGGTGGAGGGAGGGGAATAAAAAAAGGGGGCACTAGTAGTTACTAATAGAGGAGAAAGCAAAATAGCGTCTTTTATTGACAGCTCGAATATTGAACCCGTCGCTCTGATTAGAAATGTTTTATCGAAACCCATTTCCCGGCTACTCTATGGAAACGCGTTATTAAAGCCTTCTGAAATGAAAGAGATTGGGGAAGAGAGAGAGAGAGAGAGAGAGTAAGATATTGAAAGGGGGATGGGAGAGGGTTGAAATTTCAAATAACTCTAAGATCGGTGATCATTTACGGGAATTAGTTCCACATGTTGTGCAAAATATGTGGACCAAAATTCGAAATGTTTGCATAGGAACGATACGCAGAGAATATACAATCGCACTGAAACCATCCTTCTACATGTTATAAGTCTGTATAAGGGAATATGTTGTATTCTATTTTTATTGAGCTTCAATGATATAAATCAATATTCTGTTCTTTTTTGTAAACACAGAGTACATAAAGTTACATAATATTTAAACAAAAACAAAAACAAAAACAAAAACAAAACAAATCACTGTAGACTAGCAAAAGTATGAATTTGCATGCAGGCATGAATGCACCAACCGACAACCGACATCATTCCCTGTTGACATCACAATAGGACTTTGCTTTTATTTGCCTCTGCAATTCTGTATTATCCTCTGCGCTACGTAGAGGATATACAATCTCACTGGAACCACCTAAGTCTGTATAAAGGAACATGCATCAACCGATATTATTCCCTGTTGACAGGGGCATCGCTGGACCTTTTCCAGTGGGGGGGGGGGGGGGGGGGGGTTGTAGAGGCCACTGATACCGACAAAAATTGCCACCGATTACCGACGATCAAAAACAACAACAACAAAAAAAAAAACGGTATTTAAATAAAGTTTCACCACCCCTCCCCTTCCCATAGACGTAAAGGCATAGTTTCCCAAAGGGCTGACGCTCTTTTTTTTTTACTGCGAGCAAGCAAAAATTTTGACACTTTTTGTAGTGAAAATGTACACAATATTCGGCTATAAAACTACCTTTAATATTCAGACATTTTAAGCATCTTGCTGCCCGATTATGAAGTGATAGTTATATATTGCGAGCGAGCGAAGCGAGGAAGCAAAAATTTTGACACTTTTTTGTAGTGAAAATGTAAGAAAATACATATTCGTCTATAAAACTAACTCAGTATGAGGACATTTGAGCATCTTGCTACCCGATTATAGGGTGGTAGTTATTAATTGTGAGCTAGCGAAGCAAGCGAGCAAACATTTTGATACTTATTGTTGTAAAAATGTACAGAAATTACATATTCGGCTATAAAACTGCCGACATATGAGGACAAAGTATGAGCATCTTGCTACCCGATTATAAGGTGGTAGTTATTGCGAGCGACCGAAGCGAGCGAGCAAAAAAACTGACACTTTGTTGTTAAAATGTACAGAAATTACATTCGCCTATATAACTACCCAAATATGAGGATATTTGAGCATCTTGCTCCCCGATTACGTGATGGTATTATATTGCGAGCGAGCAAAAGTTTTGCCCCTTTTTTGTTGTGAAAAATTACAAAAATTATGCACGGCACGGTACGATATAGACGTCGGTACAGAGAGCCTTACCTGACCCGACACGGTCCATCGTCAAAAATGTTGACACTTTTTTGTAGTGAAAATGTACAGAAATTATGCACGGCACAATACGGTAGAGACGTCGGTACAGAGAGAGAGCCCTGCTTGACCGGACACGATCCATAATTTTAAAAAATGACACTTTTTTGTAGTGAAAATGTACAGAAATCATGCACGGCACTGTACGCTACAGACGTCGCACAGTGGGCCACGGGGAAACTAAAGTGCACCAAAAGTCATTTTGGGCAATTCGTTTTTTTTTTAAATTTTTGGTCATGCCCTCTTGAATGACAATACTTTGAAGAATGTTTCAGTAAAATATTTAACTCCGGTATGTACATTAAGGGTGTATATTTCCTACTTCAAGCTGCAAAATTCAACATATTGCGAGTTTCAGTGTAAATTGTGACCAATTAAATAAATAAGTTATTTCAACATGTAGTTTTTCAGTTATCGATCTATAACTGCTCCCACATATTCCTGAGAGTTCATTTCACTTTATGAATGGGGTAAAAATGGAAAGAAACGCAATCTTCGTGAGTATGATAGGGTAATTATCGTAGAAAATAGACTGATTATTCGTGTTTTTTTTATAAATCCATATGAAAAGTTAATATTTCCACGGATTTCCAATTCAATTTTATTACCACCATTTTTCCTGATGTCTCATGCAGCTTTAAGTTGACAGATTTGGCTGCCACCTTCTGCCACTTTTTATGTTAGAGCCGATTTTCCTTGCACATTTGTTACCCGGAAAAATATGTTTATTTTGGACAGCGCAGACGCTGCAGAGGATTCTCTGTCTTCATGTGGCGCCACATGGCGCGCATGATTTTTTTTTTTTTTTTTTTTTTTTTTTTTACACGGCAATGTCCCATATAAACATGATTAACACTCATAAGAAGTAAGCAAGATAATAAATTATAGGGCTTTGGAGAAAGTATGATTTGTATTATAATTTGTCCAACACCAAAACCAAGCTCTCAAAATGTTATCTCTTTTTTTTTTTTTAACAGACCCAACATTCTGAGTAATTCTCAATGGCTTCAGTGAATATTTCAAGGCGAAGGCTTTTCGAAATAATTCACTCTTCTGACAGTAGGCCTCTAAACAGTAGGGCAAAAGGACTCAAAATAGTATGGACCTTATCAGTCAGTATTATGATTTTGATAACTTGATAGTACCTACAGAATATACTTCTCAGTGAAACAAGTACGTTTCCTTTTCGCAAAATTATCAAGGCTACAGAGGGCGGGCGCTTTTTCATTTTTTTGTTAAACTTCGTTTAATAAATCATTTTTTAGTTAACTGAATATTATTATTTTATCAGTTTATGCATTATTAAAGTTAAATTTCAAGTAATGACATCATACATTACAATAAATTGTAAATTTCTCATTATTACAAATATTTTCCAGTACGGCGCTCCCCCCCCCCCCCCCCCTCTTAAGTCATACGTACCGTATGCTTGGGCTTTAAGTTATCACCATTTTCACTTATTGATATAGAAGCATAGAGATTGCATTATCAATTTTCTGAAGTATGAAAATCAATGTAATGCCAGAAATATATTATTTTCCATTGGATTTTGACAGCCAATCAGAAATCGGTATTCTAATGACGTCAGAGTTATTTGAAAATATTATCATTGGATTCTATGGGTCTGAATGCCCTTAAACCCATAACTTAAGTTATAAATTTAAGTAAAACTCAGTGAATATGAATTTTGGCGCACTTTGGAGCCATTCTGGCCCACTGTACAGGCAGAGAGCCCTGCCTGACCCGACATAATCCATAATAAAAAATTAAAAAAATTGACACTTTTTGTAGTGAAAATGTACAGAAATTAGGTACCGATGTCGGTACAGAGAGCCCCGCCTGACCCAACTCTACGTCTCCACTGTACCGACAAGCACAACCTCAGTCAGAACATCTCTTCTTCTCTCCGAGACCTTTTCTTCTCTTTACCATTGTTCATTGTCAAATTTTTATTTTGCCTTTTACTTCCTTTTCGTCTTTTCCCTTTTTTCTTTTTTTTTTCTCTTTTCCTCTCTTTCCTCTTCCTTTTCTCCTTTTTCTTTTTTTTCTTCTCTCGTTTTCTTTTTTTCTCTTTCTTCCTTCTCATCTTTTTCCTTTTTTTTCCTTTTCTCTTCTTTCCCCTCCCTACTTATTTCCCCCCCCCCCCTCTTCTCATTTTTCCCGACGACAGCGCAGTTTTACCGACGATATCCATAGCGGTGGGGGAGGGGGGTGTCACACCCCCACATCCCCCTTTACCGACGGCCCTGCCTGTTAACATCACAATAGGACTTTGAATCTATTTGTGCCTCTGCAGTTTTCACCAAAACACCTTTGTTTTCCCAATTAAAGAGGAAATATGAAAAAAAAAAAAAATCATTGCCCGTTGCCCTTAAGTGGAACCATTTCTTTTACAAATATACAATGTGCGAAATTGGAACACATTCTCATCATCTTATCTTTTACTGATTGCAAGTTCTATCATCTGCTCCGTCTTACTTTCCCATTTCGTCACTTTGTTCTCTATTATTATTATAATCATCACTTTATGAATATGCCTATGTATTTCTTTGATTCTCCTTTTAAGATTTTTTAATTCCATTGTTACTTATGTGTATCTTTACTATATCGGTCTCGCTAAGTGTTGTGTCCTATGTTCATAATCCATAATCGCTACTGTTGGCGGAAGAATTCATGCATGTTGATCTGTTTTGTGATGAAAACTGCAATAAACACCCCCCCCCCCCCCCCCTCGAATCTGATATCTGAAATATCACGTATGAGTTCAGAACCCTCTTTCACCAGAAGCGTATACAACGCAACCACATGTGCTGGTCCCTTAAAGGTAGCGTAGACACATGATGTTACACACACTTTGAAAATAATGTCATTTTCCATGGCAACAATAAGAAGAAAGCGGAAAATTGTGATGTGTAGAACATGCTTTGGATAAAATATCACGTAAGTAATGAAAGTTCAGAACTCCCGTTCACTAGAAGCGTATACAACGCAACCAATTGTGCCGGTCCTTCAAATGCACTGTAGACACGTGAAGCTACACACACTTCAAAAATAATGTCATTTCCATGGCAACAATGAGAAGAAAGCAGAATATTGTGATGTGCAGAATATAACTTTGGAAATAATATCGCGTATTTAATGAAAGTTCAGAACTCCCGTTCAGTAAACGTATACAACGCAACCAATTTTGTTGGTCCTTCAAATGCACGGTAGACACGTGAAGCTACACATACTTTAAAAATAATTTCATTTTTATGGCAAACATGAGAAGAAAGCAGAAAATTGTTATGTGCAGAATATAACTTTGGAAATAATATCACGCATATGTAATGAAAGTTCAGAACTCCGGTTTAGTAAAAACGTATACAACACAACCAATTGTGTCGGTCCTTCAAATGCACTGTAGACACGTGAAGCCAAACACACTTAAGAAATAATGTCATTTCCATGGCAACAATGAGAAGAGAGTGGGAAATTGTGATGTGCAGAAGATGTATTTAAATAAAATATCACGTAAGTAATGAAAGTTCAGAACTCCCGTTCACTAGAAGCGTATACAACGCAACCAATTGTGCCGGTCCTTCAAATGCACTGTAGACACGTGAAGCTACACACACTTCAAAAATAATGTCATTTCCATGGCAACAATGAGAAGAAAGCAGAATATTGTGATGTGCAGAATATAACTTTGGAAATAATATCGCGTATTTAATGAAAGTTCAGAACTCCCGTTCAGTAAACGTATACAACGCAACCAATTTTGTCGGTCCTTCAAATGCACGGTAGACACGTGAAGCTACACATACTTTAAAAATAATTTCATTTTTATGGCAAACATGAGAAGAAAGCAGAAAATTGTTATGTGCAGAATATAACTTTGGAAATAATATCACGCATATGTAATGAAAGTTCAGAACTCCGGTTTAGTAAAAACGTATACAACACAACCAATTGTGTCGGTCCTTCAAATGCACTGTAGACACGTGAAGCCAAACACACTTAAAAAATAATGTCATTTCCATGGCAACAATGAGAAGAGAGTGGGAAATTGTGATGTGCAGAAGATGTATTTAAATAAAATATCACGTAAGTAATGAAAGTTCAGAACTCCCGTTCACTATAGAAGCGTATACAACGCAACCAATTGTGCCGGTCCTTCAAATGCACTGTAGACACGTGAAGCTACACACACTTCAAAAATAATGTCATTTCCATGGCAACAATGAGAAGAAAGCAGAATATTGTGATGTGCAGAATATAACTTTGGAAATAATATCGCGTATTTAATGAAAGTTCAGAACTCCCGTTCAGTAAACGTATACAACGCAACCAATTTTGTCGGTCCTTCAAATGCACGGTAGACACGTGAAGCTACACATACTTTAAAAATAATTTCATTTTTATGGCAAACATGAGAAGAAAGCAGAAAATTGTTATGTGCAGAATATAACTTTGGAAATAATATCACGCATATGTAATGAAAGTTCAGAACTCCGGTTTAGTAAAAACGTATACAACACAACCAATTGTGTCGGTCCTTCAAATGCACTGTAGACACGTGAAGCCAAACACACTTAAAAAATAATGTCATTTCCATGGCAACAATGAGAAGAGAGTGGGAAATTGTGATGTGCAGAAGATGTATTTAAATAAAATATCACGTAAGTAATGAAAGTTCAGAACTCCCGTTCACTATAAGCGTATACAACGCAACCAATTGTGCCGGTCCTTCAAATGCACTGTAGACACGTGAAGCTACACACACTTCAAAAATAATGTCATTTCCATGGCAACAATGAGAAGAAAGCAGAATATTGTGATGTGCAGTATATAACTTTGGAAATAATATCGCGTATTTAATGAAAGTTCAGAACTCCCGTTCAGTAAACGTATACAACGCAACCAATTTTGTCGGTCCTTCAAATGCACGGTAGACACGTGAAGCTACACATACTTTAAAAATAATTTCATTTTTATGGCAAACATGAGAAGAAAGCAGAAAATTGTGATGTGCAGAATATAACTTTGGAAATAATATCGCGTATTTAATGAAAGTTCAGAACTCCCGTTCAGTAAACGTATACAACGCAACCAATTTTGTCGGTCCTTCAAATGCACGGTAGACACGTGAAGCTACACATACTTTAAAAATAATTTCATTTTTATGGCAAACATGAGAAGAAAGCAGAAAATTGTTATGTGCAGAATATAACTTTGGAAATAATATCACGCATATGTAATGAAAGTTCAGAACTCCGGTTTACTAGAAGCGTATACAACGCAACCAATTGTGCCGGTCCTTCAAATGCACTGTAGACACGTGAAGCTACACACACTTCAAAAATAATGTCATTTCCATGGCAACAATGAGAAGAAAGCAGAATATTGTGATGTGCAGTATATAACTTTGGAAATAATATCGCGTATTTAATGAAAGTTCAGAACTCCCGTTCAGTAAACGTATACAACGCAACCAATTTTGTCGGTCCTTCAAATGCACGGTAGACACGTGAAGCTACACATACTTTAAAAATAATTTCATTTTTATGGCAAACATGAGAAGAAAGCAGAAAATTGTTATGTGCAGAATATAACTTTGGAAATGATATCACGCATATGTAATGAAAGTTCAGAACTCCGGTTTAGTAAAAACGTATACAACACAACCAATTGTGTCGGTCCTTCAAATGCACTGTAGACACGTGTAGCCAAACACACTTAAAAAATAATGTCATTTCCATGGCAACAATGAGAAGAGAGTGGGAAATTGTGATGTGCAGAAGATGTATTTAAATAAAATATCACGTAAGTAATGAAAGTTCAGAACTCCCGTTTACTAGAAGCGTATACAACGCAACCAATTGTGCCGGTCCTTCAAATGCACTGTAGACACGTGAAGCTACACACACTTCAAAAATAATGTCATTTCCATGGCAACAATGAGAAGAAAGCAGAATATTGTGATGTGCAGTATTATATAACTTTGGAAATAATATCGCGTATTTAATGAAAGTTCAGAACTCCCGTTCAGTAAACGTATACGACGCAATCAATTTTGTCGGTCCTTCAAATGCACGGTAGACACGTGAAGCTACACATACTTTAAAAATAATTTCATTTTTATGGCAAACATGAGAAGAAAGCAGAAAATTGTTATGTGCAGAATATAACTTTGGAAATAATATCACGCATATGTAATGAAAGTTCAGAACTCCGGTTTAGTAAAAACGTATACAACACAACCAATTGTGTCGGTCCTTCAAATGCACTGTAGACACGTGAAGCCAAACACACTTAAAAAATAATGTCATTTCCATGGCAACAATGAGAAGAGAGTGGGAAATTGTGATGTGCAGAAGATGTATTTAAATAAAATATCACGTAAGTAATGAAAGTTCAGAACTCCCGTTCACTAGAAGCGTATACAACGCAACCAATTGTGCCGGTCCTTCAAATGCACTGTAGACACGTGAAGCTACACACACTTCAAAAATAATGTCATTTCCATGGCAACAATGAGAAGAAAGCAGAATATTGTGATGTCCAGAATATAACTTTGGAAATAATATCGCGTATGTAATGAAAGTTCAGTACGTTCTTTTGCCCGAAGCGCATGTAGCGCATCCAAATGTGCTGGCCCCTCAAGGGCTTTACACACACTTTAAAATAATTTAATTGCCAGGACAACATTTAAAAAAAAAAAAAGAAAACAAGAAATATGTTTCGGAAAATGTATAAATGTATAATGGGAAAATGGAAAACCAAAATCTTTTCTCCTAAGCGCAAATTCAATTTCAGTTCGAATGTTTGCAATATTCATGATTACATTTACTGTTAATAATATAAATATGATTATTAATATTCATATTTCTATTAATACCATTAATAGTTTATTCAAAATTCCTTGGATGATCAAGGAAGGATGTCTGATAAAAGGATAATTATGATAGTGTCTACATGGCCCTCGCAATCAAATAGAGAATTTGTATCGACATATAGAACTCAAGAGGGCGCTATTCCAGTAAAGGAAATTAAGAAAAGTGTGTGTTCATAAGGTCCAAAACGACGGACACGCACGAAACACGTACACACCGCATTTGAAGGACCGAAAAACAATCGAAAAATTTTGCAATTTAGCAAATGATTTTTAAAAAGATATTAGCTACAAAGTAATGTTCTGGGCTTAATTTTAAGATTCAGCAGGCAAAATGATTTCTTTTACGTTTTAAGTAGGATAATTATGCGAAAATATGATTTGAAATTGAAGCACCGGCTTTCGGTCCTTCAATTTCCAACTGTCCCTCAATTGCTGTGTGTGAACATGACCTGGTACCCATAATGCATGAAGGGTACATGCACACACACACACACACACACACACACATATATATATATATATATATATATATATATATATATATATATATATATATATATATATATATATATATATAATGTGAGAACTCAATTGAATTGCATGAGAGAAATAATTTGCGTAGCTAAATTCATTGTTCCTCCTTATTGACTTCCTTTTTTGTGGAAATAACTGCAGGGTTTGCAAAAACTGTCTCCGCCGTGGATCTAGCTAGGCATGCGGCTTTTCATTGTTCAGTACTCCCCTGTCCCTCAAAAAAAAGGAATAAATTAACTGCGAAGGGTTGCAAGGGCTGCCTGTCGGTGTTTGTACCTGGTGTAGCCGAATACCACTCAACCCGCCTCCGTGGTCTAGTGGTTAAGGCGTTTGGCGTACAGTGCCAAAGACCCGGGTTCGACTCCCGGCGGAGACAGTTTTTGCAAACCCTGCAGTTATTTCCACAAAAAAGGAAGTCAGTAAGGAGGAACAATGAATTTAGCTACGCAAATTATTTCTCTCATGCAATTCAATTGATTTCTCACATTATGTAAATTTACCCACGAGAGTTGCCGATGCTATAGTATTAGAACAAATTTCTCACACATTGTATATATATATATATATATATATATATATATATATATATATATATATATATATGTCTGGTTTGGTCTATCCTAGCGTAAAGTGCTCAATAAATATTATGGTATAAGACAGACTAATGGAGCACTGTTGCTACTCGGAGTTTTCACGCCTTAAACGATTATCAGGCAAGTGATAGCTTCTTTAAAATTACATGATAACTCTACTATACTTGTGCACAAATACGTTCAAAACAAAACATTACCTACAGTTGTGGTTACTCATGGATAAAGGGGGCTATTGTGAATGCACAGGGGTTGGGGTTAACTTGCCTGATGATCGCTTAAGGCGTGAAACTCCGAGTAGCAACCATGCTCCATTAGTCTCTCTCATACCATAATATATACATATATCATAAATGTTTAGAGCTTTCGATTTCATCACTTCACAGTCGAAAGCGCTTGTGAAGCCAAAATCATTCTCGTCATGTTTGTATCCTATATGACGTTGTGAAGTTTATATTTATTTTTACTACATATACAAATATATGTATGTTTAATTTATTTTATTTATTTATTTATTCTCCACATATGGGAAGGAAACAAGCTTTTCAGGTGCAAACTGTTCTTCTAAGGGGTCCGTCCACATGATAAAAAAAAATAATATAGTACAATTCATAAAATTATATTTGAAAATATGGTTACAATTGACATGAACGCATAAATTGAAACGGGGGGGGGGGGTGATTTAGGAAACTAAGCTTGTACAGTGCATGCCCCCAAATGCTTAGTTGGCGTAACAGTGCAGGATTTTCGTCAAGCAAATTATAACAATGGTAATAAGCAGTGACAGAAGTTACCAACCAGATTGACGGTACGTTGATGTATGTTTATAGTAAAGAGAGAGAGAGAGAGAGAGAGAGAGAGAGAGAGAGAGACGAAAGAGAAACGTGAAGACTGGGGACAGGAGCATGTACGGGGTTGTTAGGGACATGTTCATATAAAAAGAAAAATGAACAAATTGATTTTTTTTTTTTTGGTCGTTATGTTTTTCTGTTTTTAGACTTGACCAGTTGATAAAGAATATCGGCTGAGCATATCTTATACATTTACTTTTAAAAATATTCAGACTAGTGCCTTCTTTAATTTCATAATATAAACAGTTCCAATACATAGAACCAATAAAAATCATTTTGTGCAAAGAGTGTCCATGTTAACGGTAAGTGATAAGAATTACTATGTCTCCTTGGATAGTTGCGTGCAGTGTTGTTCTTGCAAAACATATCGCGAAAAAAGCGGGAGGCTAATTTTTATCAAATTTTACCAAAATTGGCCTAATCATATTAGTCGATCATAAATCAAAATTTTAAAGAACAAAACAAATTTTTCAAATGCCTCATGGCACTTCTCAGAAAGAAACAAAAGCCACCAAATTTTCAGTCATCGATTTGTTTGACTATACCAAGAAGGAACCTAAGGCTATTCATCAGAAGATGTAAAAGAGGCACACATAATAAACAAACCTTGTTAGCCACATTCGACAGAATATGTAATCGAAAACCCATTTGTATTCATGTCTTACTGAATGTATAGAGTTTAGTATAGAGAACGAATATGGCAAGCTATAACAATGACAATCAAATTTCATTTCCCCCTTTTTTTTTATTTCATAAATCTGCTAAGTTATCTTCCAATAATACCACAGCATCCACGGAAATTGCTCTCTGATTTCTCCGCATTACCATATACAAAATGCTAGAAGCATGAGGAAACAAATCAATTTATTGATGAAATCGTTGGATGTATGAATGGTTCTCGGTTTGAAAGAAGCCTTTCTACTGGATTAGGCGGAGACCTGCACTTTACATTACTGCATATTGCTACTTACATAAAAGATGACATCATTCTGCTGGCATATTTCAGTACTTTCAGTTAGTGAGAGAATAACGTATATATGAGAAGTCTTGCGTTTGGTTTGACAATATTAAGCCGTAATTCTTCCTTGGAAAAGGAGAATATGTATAAACTCATTTAGGGCCTATCCTATGGCATTCACCCACATCCTCTTCGACACACACACACCCACACATCGTACCCACCCTTTCAAACATTAAAAAAAATATATATATCACCAAAAAAATGCTTTTTCACAGCTCTTAAATTATTATAGTTTCCCTATCTCCTAAAGATATATGCACCCCCTCTCTCTCTCTCTCTCAAACACACACACACACGCACACCCTCACACACATAAAACAAAACAAACACTGCCCCCTCTCTCTCTCTCTCTCTCTCTCTCTCTCTCTCTCTTTCTTTCTCCATGTCTTTTCTCTCTTGTCTCTCATGGTCAAAATGCATTCTGGCCAAAAAAATTTCTACACAACACAAAGTACTTGCGATGCATCGATCATAATCATCATCTCCTCTTAACAACAACTCAAAAGTAATAATAATAATAACTCACCCGGTATTCATTTAATTCTAGTAGGAATACGAAGCAGATACAAATTTATTATCATAATTGGTTAACCGAGATGCAATGTGTCAAATTCAAGAGACAAAAATATTTTCGTGAAGTCTAAAACAACACTTTGCATACTCATACATTTTAGTATTAACGGAAGCCTTATGAGCTAACTACGTTTGTAAGACCCCTAAGGGCATATCGAATAGTTCATCAAATACAAAGTGTGTTAATCTCACACACACACTTTTTTTAAAGTTCGATTTGAATTAAAAATAAACATGATAAATGGCAGTCAATTTATGAAGTCAACAAATTAGACATGGTTTATGGACTCACATTTTAGAAAGAATATTGAATTCGCGAAGAATATTTTAAAAACCGTTAATACGGGGGATCGCCACGCTATTACTTTCACCAAAAGCGGATTCATTTAAATCGCTAGTGAAAAATGAAAGGAATAAAAAATAATGTTTTTTCAAAGTTTTCTTTTTAACCACTATCATGCATACAACATCGCATATCCAGGTAATTACACGAAAACTGTACCTCGAACTAAAAAAAAGCAATGACCTGTTTAATGACCAATCGGACAATCGATGGCCATCGATTCGAAATATTATGAAGTAATGCAGCATTTCTGCCTATGTTTCATTACACTTCTGTTCCTGGCAAATCGATATTAATAATGCCAGTGTACTGTTTGATTGTATGATATTAAAAGAAGCATATTTAGGAGTCCAATAAGGATTAATGTTTCCTTACATGAAAAGCGTGTATGATCGAAGGTTTTATTGTATTAAATGAAATCGAGCATACAACCGTTTTCAATTAGAACGAGTGAAAAGGTACATGCGGCAATGCCATGCAAACTCCTAATGGCGGTTTGTAATTCCCTTTTCATTATTAGTCTTTCTACATTCTACGTTCTACATTATCCCTCTACCTTTATTTTGTATATATACCTCTACCTGACTATATATATATATATATATATATATATATATATATATATATATATATATATATATATATATATATATATACATATCTGTCTATCTACATACCTGACTATCTATTTATCTATATACATGTATCTATGTACCTGATTATTTATCTATCTACCCACTTATTCAGCTATATTGTCTTTATATATCTATTTTTACCAGCTATATCCATCCCCTATTTCTCCCTTTACCTTTCAATCTCTACTGCTTTTTATTATCTTGCTTTCTCCTCCTAATTTCCCTCTTCCTTTTTGTATTATTCACGATTTTTGTATTTCCATATGCACTGAATGTCTTTGTCATTGTGTAAGAAAGATTATAAAGACTGACAGCTTTGTTGAAGTGAGATTGATATCATCCGAGGTCTGTCCACCTTGCATCCACCTTTTAAAGGTGGATAACAGTCATGTCAAGGAAAAATCGGCATTTCTAAAAAAAATTTGAGTTTGCTATGAAAGTCCGAATTCGATTCTAATTGAGTTTTATCCGCAAGGGGATTACAAAGCCCCATGGGAATGATTTACTCTATGATGAATATCATGTTACCGGATGAAATGTATTCTAAATTTACAATTTGCAGTTGAGGTCCATGTTAATGAATAATTAAGATATGAAAACGAAGAATTGAAGGAACAGAGTTTAAATAAATGATATTAGAGAAAGAAACAGAGAAACAGATTCAAACAACATTGAACAATATTGCTTTACCTCATGCAGTTAAGTGTAAACTGTAAAAAATTTGTTTAGTTTCTAAACACTTTTCTGTGACAGATTTAAAACACTGTGACGTGTTTATATATTGTACGGGTTTAAGAGCTAAACCCATGTGTTTAAGAGCTAAACACATGTGCCTATTTTTTTCATCTTTCAGCACGCCTTAGGTGTTTACTAGATGAACATGTTTACCTTTTAAATGGTTCTAATGTATAGGCTAAACACCAAATGTTTACAAAATAATCATTTGGTGTTTACAGCTGTTTAAATACTAAACAGTGTGTGTGATTATGGTGTAAACATTTGGCGTTTAGCCTATACATTAGAACCATTTAAAAGGTAAGCATGTTTATCTAATAAACACCTAGGCGTGATGAAAATAAGCACAGAATGTGTTTAGCTCTTAACTTAGCTACAATATATAAACACGTGGTGTTTACACCATAATCACACACACTGTTTAGTATTTAAAAAAACTAAAACACTAAATGATTAAGGTGTAAACATTTGGTGTTTAGCCTATACATTGGAACCATTTAAAAGGTAAACATGTTTATCTAGTAAACACCTAAGGCGTGCTGAAAGATGAAAAAATAGGCACATGTGTTTAGCTCTTAAACACATGTGTTTAGCTCTTAAACCCGTACAATATATAAACACGTCGCAGTGTTTTAAATCTGTCACAGAAATAAACATGTCACATGTCGCATTTTTGTTACATTTATAGGGTAAATTTCATTTGTCTTTGCGTTATCCCTCGTTTTCTTTTCTCGATTGATTTTATTGACTACATTAATCCCTAATTTGTTTCTTGTATACTTTATAATGAGGCAACAAAAAGCATTAAAACAAATATTTTTTGCTATTTTTTGAAAATATTAATATGGATGAAAACAAGAATGGGTGTTCAATGTCCTGTTTACGAGGATATTGAGTGCTTGTCCTATATTGACGCTTGTCTTCAACATGTTCAATGTATTTACTTCGTTCTTTCCAAAGGATCATACTGATGTGAAGACATTCTTGTTTTCATCTTCCCCTTATTTGTTTCATTTCCTGAAGCATGCTCAAGTAAACTGACTCCATAATATATATGCAATTTGACAGCAAATCCCGGGTACAAGCTTTGTCTTATAGTCCTACGTCATTTTTAAAATAAAATTTTCTGTACCTGTTACAAACCCACGTGATCAGATCACAGTAAGTACTGAAGTTCGTTAGTCACAGGTTTAAGTGGAACTGCATTGATATTCACAAGACACGGGATAGGACGACACAGAGGGTGATTAATGGAAGCTTTTAGTCGAGGGGGATCCATTTGTTTCAACCACAAATTTAGCAGATGTTTAGTGGATCCCGAATAGCGTTAAACAGTATAATGCCGATATCGGGCATTGACCTTTCTAGCGTATGTCGTCGCCGTGTTTGTAAGATTAGGGTCAATCAAAGACACGAACAAAAACTCAGATATTCTTTGCGATGCATAAGGAAACGTTTGGTGACAGACGAATGTCGTCTAAATTAGATGAACTCGTTTCATTAAATGAAGAGTATATTGGCAGACTGATTAATTAATTGGATCTCTAAATTGTATATTGGTTGATTGAGGCGAGCCAAACCGGTTGACATCAATGTTACACTGAATTGAATTCGGTACGGTTTAGGTTTGAAGTAATTTTGTCTCTGAAATTTCAGATTCAGAAATAAATGTATCAGTCTCCTTTTTGGTATCAAATGAATATGATATTAACCTGCTGACTACTGACTTCTGTTATTCACATACGCTTAATACACGAACCGCCCAGTTGCCGTAGACAATGGGTTGAATTTATAAAGGCATGATGCTTCTGATGGGGGTCGCCATAGCGAGACAATTTAGAAAAACATTGTATAACAGTACAACCAATATCTAAAAGAATGAGAAAGACAAAAAGAGAACAAAATCATCTATAAATTTGCTACGGACTGTCTTCTACAAAAATATATATGTGTCTAGAATTGTATAGCGAGGGTAGAGGCAAACGAAATAAGGACAGAATCGTTTAAATTTCGGGGGAAAGACACTCTTCTATGCTTATGAATATGAATGTTTTTCATAGAAAAAAGGGTTACGAAACAGTTAAGGGAGTAAACATGTTTAATGCAGCATGTTGGTTCAATATAGCATCTCTAAATGTGTTGTTTTTAAGACATTTCTTAGGGTTCAAATTTTAACCTTAAAACTTATTACATGTACTATAATATATATATATATATATATATATATTATTTTTTTTTTTTTTTTGTCCTTGTAAAATTTTCACACTGCCAATAAACTAGTGCCGTGCCATAACTTAAGCGTCAGAAGCATTCATGTCTTTAACTTAGTGGAAGGGTGATCGCTTCATAGTATTGCATGTTTCACTTTATGTCTTCATCCCTCAAACAGGGGAGCGTTTCATCAAGCGTTTTGTCAGTGATTTTAACCGACAAATTTGCTCTCATCCAATCAGATGCAAGGATTTCAGTAGCTTATAACAGTTGTCGGATAAAAGTCACTGACAAAACGCTTGATGAAACGCTCCCCAGGATGATAAGAGTCACATTAAACAGACATCTACGTCACTGGGACAACCAACACATCACTGCTGCATTTGAACAGGTTTGCTTGTATTCTTTCCAAACATACCACTGCCAGAACAGCTTCATGCTCTGTTTCTTCAGTGCTTGATAGAGACCATTCCCACACGTAGGACGACTTTCCCCGTCCTTTAAGAATTTACAATATACAGGAAAACATTCAACGATCCCCAAGGATGTTTCCTATTCTAATGCCAACAATAAATGTCTATGTGATGGTTACCTGCTATTTTTTTAAAAAAGAAATAAGGCCTTTTAAAATGTTTAGAGTAATTCAAAGCGCCCACGAACACTTAGGAGAAAGTCACATACAAAAAAAAATGACACAAAACAACTAAAACAAAACAACAACAGAAGGTATATAAATTTAAACTTTGCTTTCAAGGAGAACTCCATTCGTTGATTTAAAAAAAATAGAATAGATGAGGTTAATTTGAAAAGTTGGGTCTGACTGATAGTGATTATGTTCATTCATTTCTCATCACCCAAGAGCTATTAACTGTAAATTATGAAGAGTGTCCACAGAGGCGTCTGTAACCCCCTGTCATTCCAGCGGGAACTTTTAGCGACCCCCCCCCCCCCCCCCCCATTAACCATGTTAACCTAATGTCCATTCAGAAAATATAAGCCTAATGCGATATAGCCTGCAGCTTTAAGTAATGAAATAATACATCCCATCCGTCTTGTCTGGAGTCTTGCAACTTCATATTCACGTTCCTGGAAAAGAATTAATGATAAATATCGATTTGAGAATCATATCGTTAAGATGGTACTCAATAGTTGGTATCTACTGTGTTTACTGCAATGCATGCTACTACTTCACGTGATCAATGAAATATAGGATAAAGACCGAACGGCGTCTCGGTTCATCAGGTGTCTCGCGAAGCGGGGAGGATAGCTCTCAAGACGCTCAAATACCACGCCACGGACAAAGAAAGACGTTGGAAACCCTGTAAAGTTAGATTGATGAAAGTCAGTGGTTGGGATGTTACACGCCTGCAATTTATGTCAGGAATGGGATCGTTTACCACTCAATTTCCATGACAGCGACTTGTAAAGATGGTGGAAATGGAATAAGGTGTGCCTCCAGCGATGTACGATTGAAGTCAAGTGGGCGGAGGTATAGCCCTCTGTTCTACAAACCCCTGCAGAACTTGGCCATGCATACTGACTATTACACCTTTACTGTCCGTTCAAATAAAGACAATCGCATTGTAGCCTATGATGAGGTTTATAACAGAATGCTATCTTTAAGACCTGCAATATAACATTCTATTGATAGCCCTCCAAAGCACTCTACATGTAGTTGTTTGTTTGTTGTTGTTATTGTTCTGGGTTTCTATGGGTTTTTTTAAATATAACTTATCGCATTTTAGAGAACGCAGAAAATTCAGTATTTAAGATGCAATATACAAGTTTTACAATGTTTATCGTCCACATGAAATACATAAATTTTGATTTTCGTTGGCGTAACACGCAACATGTGCAATGAAAACGTTAGCAAAACATTACTGAGAGCAAGATGGTCGTTGGCAGTGTTATAGTATATAAGTTACCGCCATTCTGGCTAAACTTATTTTGATTTGATTTGATTTGATTTATTTTCTTCTGCATTCATATAAGTACAACATTTTTCGGTAACATATATAAAATAAAATACAAAAGTACTTTTTGATAATGAATCATAAATAGCAAGTATATGTAATAATCATTTTTCAAAAACAAACACGAAAAGATATATTGTAAAATTATTGTAATCATCAAATATAAAGTCATTTGCGGAAGAAGGACTACCATTATAAGCAATTTGCTTGAGAATATGGCAGCCCCAGACAAATATTATGAAATAGCTAAAACATGTTTAAATAAGCAGAATGGATAAATAATTGAAATCCTAAATTAAAAGCATATTGATGATGATGTTGATCATGAAATGATGATGGTGATGATGATGATGATGATGATGATGATAACGGTGATGATGATGATGATGATGATGATGAAGAGTTGACACAGAAATTTTACCTTGTATATTCAGATAGTAATATCGTTTTAACTTTGGCTTTAAATGAGTAAAGGGAACAAAATGATTTAATGAATTCTGGGAGAGAATTCCATAGGTCTTTACCATGGTGTCTTATTGATCTATTAAAACATTAATCACGATGGGAAAAAAATACTAAGGCTTGCCAGAGAAGGGACAGGCAAATCAATCGGTTAAGGGAGGGTAAATGGGCAATCTGTGGTTTTGTGCTTAGGCCTATTGCCAATGTTATATAAAAAGTATGGGGGAAATAATTGACAGATAGAGCCCGTATTTACCTCACTTCAACCAACGCAGCGTTTGGAGACATCATACATTTCTTACCCTAATGTTCTAGCCTCAGGGACACATTTGCGAAGAATCATTTCATGGTAACAGATATTTGAATGGCAGGGGCTCATGTCAGCCGCAGATTAATTAACATTTTGTTGAGAAATAATAATATATTACATTAATGTTAATGGATTATCCATGGGGAATCATTGTGATAAGTAGCCATCTCTGGCATTTCCTTCTGTGAGAATAACACATGCATATGATAATGGTAGCATCTAAGCGCACTTATACGCATGACTGAAATTATCAAATATAATTGGTATTATCAACGACAAGAGATCTAACCTTCCAACTGAGTGTAAATTGCCAGCAACCTTTAATACAATGGAATGCGAGCTGAAGCCGCTTTGTGTAAACACCAACGATTGTTTGTCTAACGAATTGGTGACCTTTAATTTCACTATTGAATGTTATATGTTAATGTAACTTCATTCAAATGACAAGCAGAGGAGAATCTTGATTTGAATTGATTCCCAACCTCTCTAGAGTATTTGGATCGACAATTAGAAGTCAGTCTGTAGGAAAGGCTTGGCCCGTTCTACAAAGAAAGGATTTTTAGCAACCAGGTGTAATTAATAGGCATTTTGAACAAGAATTCAAACTTATATTGTATGAATTAGTGACCTTTTTCATTTTCAAATGCAAAGTGATCAGCAGAAATACAGTTGATATGATTGTGTAGTATAATATTTCTGTCTGCCTCTGTCTGTCTGTCTGTCTGTCTCTCTGTCTCTCTCTCTCTCTCTCTCTCTCTCTTAATTTCTATACACTGAGGAATGGGGTGATTCCAAGTACTGGTCATGTCGTGGATTAAGATTTGGGTAGAAATGTGTTATGAGATATCCTCAAATAACCCGAAGGAAATGCGAAAAGCCAAGGTGATAAGACTTGACCACCTTTACTCCGATTCCATCCCCTCAAGCTTACAAGAATACAACATAATCATGACCAGTGGCGTAGCTAGGGGACACTGGGGCAAGTATTCCCCCCAATCGAACGACGATAAAAGAAGGACAGGAGAAAGAGGGGGAAATGAGAAAGATAATATGAAGGCAATGTAAAAAAGAAGATGATTGCAGTCCTTTCCACCCACTCGAAAGCCTCGTTATTATCGAAGTGTATGTATACAGTAAGACCGTTGGCCCCCAAATGACTCCGGTGCCCCCTCAATGGCTGGACCCTGACTACGCCATTAACCATCACCATGCCAACGATGATTTCATAAGCAGCCCTGGATGTTGGCCTTATCTGTGTTAAGATGATGAGGTCATATCAGCGTTATGAATAGCACTAGCACGATATGACTGAGTCTTGTAGTACCTTGCCTGTACAGAAAATTAGCTCATATGCCAGTAATTCAACACAACGCAATTTCACATTCTTTCTTTTGTACGATATCGCTATCACATGGCGGGTCACACAGAGCATAAGTCGTTGACGCAGGCTATAATGACGCATCATATATGCAACGGGTATTGTTTCATAGCTTTAGTTATCCACGAGTGCAATATATCATTATAGGCCGATTAAAGCAGGACCATGTGATTACTTTATTTGTTTTACCACGTTTTCGGCAAGCATTTCTTCTATACGCCTTACAATTGATGGATTTCTCGAAATCATAATTACCCTGTAGAGCTCCGGGAAGGCAATACTAAAAGTACCTTTAATCGTGAGAGCAATGTCACCTGAAGGCACGTGATAAATGACTGATCAATAGGTACATGATTCATGGAGCCTCAGAGACTACGTCTTGAGCCTCGTTCATACATCAAACGGTAAACCGCCTTTAAAAATACTGCCAATGAAAAAATTGATAAGTGTAAATGAATAGCAAGTGGCGTAAGAAAGATAGCACCGCGCACAACAAAGGCCCCTACGTGTTATTATTTATTTTCCCAGTTGCACACGAGACGCCGTTTTTACTTCGTTATCAATCGAACCTGTGAACCTGTATTATGTATACGCTAGAATCCACCTCAAAGTTTGCACTCTTCATTTTGCAGTCACATTATTTTTTTCCTGGTATCACTCTCAAGCGGAGTGCCAAGACAGCACCAGTCACTGATCGCGCCCTACGCCAGCCAAATGAAGACCCCTATGGAACTGGTGTTGTCGAGCTTAAAGCCCAGCTCACACGAATAGTCATTTCGATTGCTTCAGTACCAATGCTATCAAAGGGAATCGGTACCTTTGTGGAGGCTTGATTTAATAAATTGTTGAATTTTTATATTTATCCTGGATAATGATGTTCAGAAGGATGAATAAAGCCAGGCATGAAAAGGTTTCCAAATATACAATGTTATTATTAAGATATCTATGACTGAATACTGCCATTTACTAAACCGTAAAGGGTCTATCACTTCAGTGTTAGACTAAATGAGGGGAAATGAGTATGGCATTTCCGGTCACTTGTATATGTTTACTTTTGTGAAGCACATGATGATTTTGAAGTGCTTTTTTTTCCTGGGCTTCATTTTTACACCATATTAGATACACTGATAACATGTAGAGCCAGGCAGCTAAGATAGTATCAAGCCTATACAAAGTTACCAATTTACTTTAAAGGGAGCCTATGAAGGCAATTATAAACCCATACGCCGGTTACTAAAAATACTGATTGCACTGCTCAGTTTGCAGTCACTTTTTAAACAATATCAGTCTTTTATGACGCGCATAAGACCTTGCAAGTCCATGACACGGTCCTTACGTCAGCCAATAACGTCTTTGTGAACCGGGCTAGAATGCAAAGCGCACAACCCGTCTTTCTGTTTTTGGTTACTATCATTGTGCGTGAACGCGGCTTGAAGGAAAAGCCGTACGTATAACAGGTGATATAGAGGGACTTCGTGTCCGTCCCGAACCTCATTATTTTTATATCAATTATCTCATGCGTGAGGGTCGGTGACAGAAATATCCTCTGACCGTCTGGAGTTGTATGGCGTTAAGCAATATGAGCGAAGGAGGAAGAATGCATTTAAGCCAAGAATACTAAAGGCATGGAAGCGGTTCAAAATCTTTGTTAAAGGTAATGCTGAGTTCTGGTGGTGGTCGGAAGATGAATAATCAAGGTATCTAGTGGAACTCAGTAGTTACGTTTCAACTTAAGATATAAATGTTTGGTAGCATAATAGTTCTATTTACTATTCCCGACCATGAGCAAAACATGTGGACTCTGTGTACATGGTGTACATTGTTAATTGCTATCATATTCAGTGAGTGTACTCTTCTAGTGCAAATAACATATTGCATGAAAAGAAATCCAAAATAGATCTAAGCCAATATTTTTTTTCCAAAAGAAATTAAATTACCGAAACTCAAGTTTATTTCTAACATATACACTTGATGAGTATTAACTTAATTACAGGTTTAAACAGCATGAAGAGCTTCTGCTAGATTCCTAATTTCATCGAATATATATGTAACCAAAATGTACCTAATTTTAATATTTCATACCGATAATTTATTTCGTTTAATGTATCAGAATTTTTGAATTCCTGATAATATCTTGTTTTAAATTGACAGGATTATATAACGAAAATAAGATAAAATTGACGCTTTTCTCATAAAGAAAACAAAATAGTGTAAAACCGAAACCGCATGCGTTTTCTTTAAGATCACCTGACACAAAATTAATCCTTTTGTAATGTGCAGTTAAACTAAATATAGCATTTGCGATAATATTTTGTAACAATCCTAGTTCCTAATCTACAAATTTAGCTTTCTCCTGATGAATTCAATGGGAAAATAGAAGTCAAAATACCTTTAGAAAAATGCTCATAATGTCAACACACTACTAATATTTCGAAACCAAACAAAACCACCATCAGAATGTGGTAATCAGTCACTGATACATTTCCATATCCTCTTGCATTCCTATTTTCATTTCATCGTCTCTACATGTAAATTGTTGGTACAAAAAATAATGTGACGGTTTTTACCACTTTCTGTCATGTTCTTCAAATTCTACGTAAAAAACACATGCTGAGAAAATATTTTTAAAAACGAGGTTCAGCTAGGGGTGATTGTAACATTCAGAGCTGCTCGAAATAGTAAACCTTAGTGTTTTCACTTTCGTGGGGACCGTGTTTTTTTTTTTTTTTTTTTTTTTTTTTTAGCTTTAGTTTTCAAGGCGTCCTGGAGGGGCCATTGATGAAATAAACCAATTCTAATTATTGCATATTTGTCAAATGAAATATTCACCCAAGCAATTCTTATCATCGCTATGCTGGGATATTGATGTTCTTAGCAGATGTGTTGTCGTAAATCAGACTGTCTTTGAATAATTTTCGCGGGCAACTAAACTGATAAAAATAAAAAAAAATACCCTGAAATGAGGGAAGAAATTAATTTCTGATTGATATATCATACTTACCAAGCAAGATTTTTTACAAGAGTTTCTAACATAACTACAGACGAAATCGTAGTTCAGTCAGCATGGTCAGTGTGATAGTGATAATCGAGATATAAATTAAGACTTTCGTGGTGTAACTCATAATGCAAGTAGACGTTGAACCTGCGGAGGATATGTGACATAAAACTAATGATTTAGCACTCCCCCTTCCGCTATATTTTGAAATAATGATCTAGAAACAGGAATGACCGTCAATTTACGAACACGGAGGCGTTGTGACCATCAGCAGTTTGATCGAGAAAAATCGACCAAGAAAGGAAAGAAGCCGAGTAAACCCAATAAACCTAGGCGGCACGAGATCATTTGATAGCTACCCGTAAAGACACCCAATCTCCGGGCTAAACGCATTTGCATCCATGCTTCCACATCAAACGACAATTGTTGACGAAACTGAACTTCTCTTCGAGGGAAGAGTTACAAGAAATTGACCTTTTCCGATTTTTTTACATTCTTTCTCTTTCCTTTTCTGTTTCTTTATTTAATTTCGATCACTAATAAAAGCGGTGTACACTCGGAAACAATTACTGGCAATGTTATGTGTGGTTCAAAACGTGGATCTTGATTTGATTGGAGTGTATTATTCGTAATTCAACATGTAGTGTATAAAATACAAGGTATGGGTATGCATTTTAAAGGCATACATAAAACGCGTAGCGTACGAGGACTATTACTCCGGACTATCACCCCAGACAATTACATATCGGACAACTATCATATAGAAATCTGGCATCCGTCGTGTGACAACCAGGCCTACCCCACGACATTTACCCCACCCCCGGAAACTTCTCTTTAAAAAGTCACACAATTACTCTTAGACAATTAACTACTGTAAATTAAGATAATTGGGTAGTTATCGGATGGGTTATTATTTTAGGAGATAGTGGGCCGGTGGGTAATTGTCACCAGACTCCTTTTCCTAGGAATGGGTAGCTAGCGTGATAGGAAAAGGTTTATTTGTTCTATAATCTTTAAAAAAAAAAATCATAAGCATCTCCATAAAATCTGAAATCGAAATAACTGAATACTTCAATAATATTAGCAATTTGTCTGCCAAAATGGCTTGTTCATACATAATTTTGTATATATATATATATATATATATATATATATATATATATATATATATATATATATGTATATATATATATATATATATTATGCAATATAAAAACATATATTTTGATATAAATCAAAAACACTTTGCGTAAATTTAGAGGTAAAAATATCACTGAACACACTCATGTATTAAATACAAATATTTACTCTTTGAATGTGTAAATGAGATATATTTGCATCTTCTTAATATAGTATCTTAATATTTCCATCCAATTTATATCCAGCTCAAATAACATTAAAATATATTTATGCCGAGAATGATATTAAATCCATTCAATTTCCTATTGTAATCACGAAATTGAAAGAAAAAAAAATCTTGCTTCAAACCTATTTATACGTTACTTATGACACTGAGGAAAACAAACCGAATCTAATACGCTGAAAATCTTACCTCGGTGAGTGACGTCAAGATTTTTTTCCCTCTCTCTGTAGTGCGAGAGACTGAAAAAGGAAAAGGCATACTTTCCCGCTATTTGCTTGGCTATCATTGTTCTGACGTCACAGCCTACGCGACTGCGCACAAACACTTTCCGTCACAGGTGTGTAAGAAGTTTTTCGCCGGCCGCAGAAACCAAAGAGGGAGTGCGTGTGTGTGTGAGAGAAGAGTGAGTGCGTGTGCGAGAACAACACGTGTGTGACTGTTTGCTGGGTGGAAAATTGGTGAGCGTGGCAGCTGAAAAGAAGCAAGCGCTCCATTGTGACAGAGTTGCTTATGAAGGAGAGTCATTTATGTGGAGCCAAATACATTGAAAGGGACTCGTACGTACGATCACTCGACATCAAATCCCAAATACCAAGGAAAAGCGAACATCAAACTTGGCTATGCACCTGTGAAGTGAAAAAGCATCTCTCCGGCTGGAATTGGGTTATTTCGAAGGCAAGTATTTCCATATTTCTTATACTTCCTTTCCATTGGACTGCGTATACGATTTCCGATATTTATTTCCTAAATTGCATGAAATTGGGTCAAAACGAATCAAATTCGATTGGATTCTTCGCTTCTGTTCTTCTTTAAACTGCTACCCAAAGCACGTGTTCTAAACACCAGATCTACTTATTTCATCTTGTTCCAGCAGGACTAAAAGGCTTCAATTTAAGCGTCGTCAGAGAATGATTAAGCAATTATTTCCAATAATCAAGGCACAATTGGAGATCGAAGACTAGACCGGCTCTATATCGTCGCTTCATAGAATAACTGGATTATCCACTTTAGCAAGTAACACGTCAATTATTATGACGTATAAAAAATATTCCTTACCAATTGAGAAAATTAATACTATTAATAGGAGAAACGACAACGGTCACGCAAAAAAGTTACCGTCGATAACGAAAATATTTTCAGAAACGGGATAATCAAGGGAAATCCCGATGTTGGTAATTTGTATGTTCTGGAGACAATTTTGTTTTCTTTTGTAATCAGCTTAGACCGATTTTTTAAACAATCATAGTTTAACCCTTTAAGTTCCATCAATGATTTTGACCGACCAAAATTCATCATTACATTATAATACTTTGAACTAAGATAAGTTTGTTTTTCTTCTTAAATTTCACAAAGAATGATACATTGGAACACTATTTATATCAAGATGAAAGACGAAAACAAAAAATCATGATGAAAGAATTGTTTAGCAAAGTTTTAATTGTGACATATTTCGGTTTACTTCGTGGCACAGTACGAGGATTACGTCTTCTTATTACAAAGCGAAGTCATACAATGATATGATCTTTGGTAATAAAATAGGGAATTTTGACGTTTCATTAATTTTCTTTCCATGGGTCTCTATACCACGTATAATCCTTCCAGGAAAACTCTTGCGGAAAAAAAAAAATGCTGTGTAGATTAAACTGAATCACTGGCGAAATTAAAAGAGACATGTCTTAGTTGGTGCACATTACAAACATTTGTCTTGATATTTTGCATACATTTAATAGTTGCTTTAATCAAACCTTTTCAATCTTTATTTGCTGCATGTGAGAACAAATTTTGCAGGGTCACACTGATTTATTCTATTACAATCAATATCTATTTCATTACTCAATGTCCAGATTGGATATGAGGCCTTTGATTCAAAAGAAAAGGAATATGCAAGTTATCACTGAATTTTGGGAAATAAAAGAAAAAAGAAGACCTTGTTAAAGAAAAAGGGGGCTCCAATCGTTTGATCCCAGTAGTAATGTACGTTTTTATCATTTATCTATTCAGACAAACACGGAAAACGTGACTTTTTAAAATCTACAAGTTATATCTACATTTGGCCGTTTCTGTATTATTCATGGCTTTCCAAGTAAATGAAACATTCAGGGCATTAGACCTTTATATCAACGACCTTGACATATCTTTGTCTGAATGAATTGAGAAGAGCTAAGTGCATTGACAACTTAAGTTCTACTTGATCATGTCAGTGTGGACCTGTTTTTGTTTTATATATCTCTCGATTTTGATTGTTTTTTTCTTATGTCCTGGTATGCCAGACTGTAATCTATCTGTTGGAGATAGTGTAACTAAATCGGAAAGGACATAAATGTACCGTCCAATTAATCTCTATTCTGAACATCTGGGATCAGATAATAAGTCATTCCATTTTCTTTAAGAGGAATCTACCAAGTTCTACATTCACTCAAAAAGTTGGAATGAAATAGATTTACAGTGAGAAAAAGATCAGGTCAAATAATATCTGTAATAGAATCGTCTTTTGAACAAATTATGCAAATTTAATGTACACGTGGTCCGGACCACGAGCACAATTTCCTAAGACGTCAAGGCTTTTAACGACTACACCAAAAACCTTTGTATTGCAATTGAAAGATATCAGTTCAAGTAACTCAGCATTTCAGAATATTATCAATCATGTCATTATGGACTTAATTATAAGGCATTATTAATAACAAAAGGGGCCTCACAATAATAAAAAAACCAAAAGACGTATCAGCACCGGGTTAAATGTTGTTGTTGATGTTTTGTTTTGTTTTTGTTGTTGTTGTTTTTTTATGGCTCGCACTTTCAGCATATCCCGCTTGTGAGTTAGAGAAAAGCAAATCTACGGCGATGAAATACAGAAGGTAAATACTAATATACATACACACACACACACACACACACCCACCCACACACACATATATATATATTTACATATATATATATATATATATATATATATATATATATATATATATATATATATGAAGAGTTTCATTCCAAAAGGAGCTAAATCCACATTTAGTGTTTTTGAGTAAATAAAAGTTTGTTAATTTACCACTTTCCCTTGTTCTCTGTTATTTTATTTTGATATATATGGTAGGGTTATTGGATCTTAGATTACTTCCATCATGTTTTCACAAATCTAGCAATGAATTTCAATTTTAATGATTTTTTTATAATTTCAATTTCCATGGATTTAGCTCCTTTTGGAATGAAACCTTAGTCGATCGTCTTTTTCTGCACATTTAAACACCTTTAACAATAGGAATTCAACACGAAACTGCGAGTACATTTTACATCTTTTAACGTGTTTATTTGTTGATAAATATGTTTTTGATTTTTTAATGAATTTCTCATTTTCCCTAAAGACAGGGAATCGTTAGATGTTTCATTCCAAAAGGAGCTAAATCCAAAAATATTCCTAAAAATTGTTTAAATAGGTAAATCTTTTCCAAATTTTGCACTGATTATCTAGACTGGGAGCTGCATCGATATGCGTAAAAATATTAATACATAACTTTAGGGAATGTGGTTAAATGATCAAATCCTAAATGGCCATACTCGATTTAGCTCCTTTAGGAATGAAACGTTTTTGGATTAAGCTCCTTTTGGAATGAAACCTAAATTTCTAATCAATTTTTTTTCAACTTTCATTTTTTTTTAAAATGCTGTATAGTGCATTTGATTCCCATGCCTGAGATGCATATATTTATCTTTAAAAATCAATTTCGGTCAAAAGTGGATTTAGCTCCTTTTGGAATTAAGCTCTTCATACTTTTCGAAACATGTTAGAAAGAAATTTAAAAACATTGTGCCTTATTTAGTTGTACCCCAAAAGGTTGACTTGAACCTTTAATGCCGTGAAACACGTTCTAAAGGCACACTCTCCAGCTGTATACATTAAATGTATTGTAAAATGAAGCTCTAGTTGACACACATGAACAAAGATAAAGAAAGATCACAATTTTTTTACTGACATCACCTTCATCTGTGGACTTATTACGCATTGATGGTCAAGGTCATAGTTGTAACATGATTTAATATGGTTCCCCAAGGCTGAGATGTCATTAATTTAGAGTTTATGGCTTTTTTGCCAGCAAAATTGACCTTCTTTAACAAAGAAATATTCTGTACTTTTGTTCAGTTCAACACTTTGTATTCCATACCTTACTGAGCCAGCGATCTTTGGTAGACGTGGACTTGTTTAAAGACGAGACGAAGTGCTTGAATAGTTTTAAGTTATTAGATTATCAGCATGTTAGGCATCCTTCTAGTACAGTTGTTACTAAAGGGGCCCCGAGTCTTACCAGTGGTTTACCGACATAGCAACCTCCAGTGTATGAAATGTACATACTGACTATTGAAATAAACCTGTAACACGTGAACGTAAGGGTCTCGTAGAAGAAACGTTCATATTAGAATTAAAATATATTTATACTAACTTGTTTATTCTAACTTACTTGGATTAAGTATGATTTGGTAGCTACATAAGCCAACATTTTATTTTTCGATAAAGCAAAACCATCATCTGTCTTGATGGTACATGGAACTTAATTCATGTATATGATAATATCTCTTGCTTTCATTATTAACTAATTTTAACAAACTGTGATTTTATTAGTTCATGAGACCAAATACTATAATCCACTTCTTATCATTATTGTATCAGTCATAAATCTCAGTCGGTTACTAATGAGATCAAACTTTTTCGTACTATTTCTTTTCAGTTGCCAGGGGAATTTTTCGAAACATAAACAAGACACAAACAAGGTTTTTTTCTTGTTCTGTTTCTCGATTCTCTGCAGACCATAACTATCATCACCTCCAAAGTCATCATATAATTCCTATGCATCGTTAATTATCTATTAGCATACTCTCATTTCTTTAAATGATATTGCACTGAACATGCATTTCGAAACGTTGTTTGTATGGACTGAAAATCCATCACCTCTGTCTAAGCAATCAGTCATGTCTTTCAGACGGGGGAAAACTAATGAGTCCAACTTCATTCCTTTGTTATAAACATACTCACGGGTAATTGATTAGCCAAGCAATGACAAATATTGGGTGTGGTAAAATATATCCCTATTCTATTAGACAACATATTTATAATTATTATTAATAAAGTTAATGAAAATACCCAAAGATTATAGATGTGACACGTTGTTTTTAATCAGGGAATACGTAATGGTTCTGATAATTTATCAGCTATTGTACCGATACGAGATGCTAGGCCTCCCCAGGAGGACATATTCAAGGCATATATTCCAGACAAAAACAAGTTTAATTTCCTGTTTGCTTCTTAAAGAAAAGCAGAACATTTGTGAATGACATTAACTCAAACTAAGTCATTGGCCACTATAATGTTATCTAATGTATACGTGTGATTAATATGTAGCTTAAATGGGATCTCTAGTTAGGGCAATGAATGCAAAATAAAACTTCAATTATTCCAACCAAACTTGCGATATAAGTGAATCTTCGTTTTCCAACAAGTTTTCTTCAAGTTTTCTTCATTTCGTTTACATTTGAGTGTTTGAGTGTATGACTAACGTACTTTTTTCATCCTATATCGTTTTCTGAAATATATTTGGTCGTGTGCACATCTCTGTTTACCAAAACATTGTAGATTTATTTAAATTCAGAGTATCATATTAACTTTCTGGAACTTTTTTTTTTTGAGAAGACTAATTATCATAAGATTTTTTTTCTTTTCCTTCATTTCACCCGTAGAAGCCGAACATCACAAATCGTCATTTTGTTTTTAATTGCTTTTCAAAGTGTAAAATAATAATTTAAAAATGTATGAATGCGATCTTTTGCAAATATCAATAAAAATGCCTTTTCCAGATAAACCAGGCACCATGCATGATATTATCAATGATTCCAAAGGATGCTTCTCAGTCATATTTCAAGTATCACCGCCTGATTATTATCAGGACCAATCCAGCCAGTTACATGTATCCAAAAAGGACGTAAATAGTGTATATCCCGTGCACTTGAGGGGAAATGCTAACCACTGAGAAAATAATCTTGACAAGTTTCATCATCGTATGATGAGCCCAGCGGCGCCGGTATTAAATATAATGAAATGATGAGACGAAGTCTCCATATGAGGTTTAGGTACCAACGCACACAACCTAAAGCAAATAGCGATTGCAAAATTAATGAGGGGGGAAACCCATGACGAAAGATGGTTAGCTGTTTGTTAAAGTGGTCATTTTGATAGAAGATAGATGTGATTAGAATTGTATGGTTATTTGTAATTAAATACAATGCAAATGTCTTCTTTCCGGTAAGAATCAAAAGAAAGACAAAAGAAATAAAGAAAGAAGGGTCGATTTATTCCAAATGACTCTCTTTGCCGCCGATTGTTTGAATATATTTATTTATAGAACACAATTTCTATTCAATGTTTAGCAGGTTTTACTTATTTAGTGGAATAGAAACAGAGTATCTGATAGATTTAACATTGACTAATTATCAACTCTTTAAAGGTAATAATCACATCACTCAAATATCATTCCATAAATTTAGATCATGCGATAAAATATTTCTAAGAGTGTGATTGTATTGCACGTAAATAAAAAAACACACCTGTATATATATATATATATATATATATATATATATATATATAAAAGACGATGAATCACAGTCATTAATTGCCCCCAAAATCAAAGTACCAGTATTATGATTGATATCTAAAAGGAATGTTCCCTGTACCTAATGCAGCAGTAAAAATGTTTAATATGTTTATATCTTTAAGAGCTCTCTTCTTTATAGCGTCTCTTCTTTTCTTTTTTTTTTTTTTTTTTTTTACTAAAGAGGCAAGTTCTGCTGAAGAAAAATCAATTTATTATTGACTTGGTGATCGGACAGTATTCATTTGGAGTGACAATGCAATTTAGGATGAGTTCTCTTCAAGACAGTGTCTAGGAAATCCAGAAATAACTCATGGACTCAGAGACAATACAAATTAACATGAAACCGAGGATGGAACAACTCAGGGTCCTTGCGTCTCAAGAAATCGATTAAGCGTATCGAAAAACAAAGTGGCGCAATAGTCCATTTTCAAATCACTTTGTTAACGTCAGAGATGCTGACTACTAATACGCTCTAATGAATAAACATGGAAAACGAAAACAAATACAATTCTAACACTTACTTTGAAAGATCAAACAGTGCCTACGTGAGAGCATGGGAACACAACTTTGATGGTAATACAGTGCATTAAGATCCCTTAGCCAGTTTTAGAGTCTCACACAAATGATGATAGCACGAGCTCGCACGCCTTTTGCACACCAGGCGTCATTTTGATTGCGTTGTCACTTGTGCTAATCAAACCTATGATGGCTATTTGGCATATGCATCAGTTATCAAAAGAATTGTTTGCAGTGTTCATTATGTAATCGCTTGTCATATGATGTGACTCTCACCTGGCGCGTCACTGTTTAAACGCCCTCCTATATTGGCCAAAATAACGGGTGCTTTAAAGGTAATTCATCCCTTTTACAGCCCAATATTTTGAAGTTGTGTAAGTATGCGGATAAATTACAAAAGAATTATAATTGGAAAACTTGTGTGGATGTGAAAAGGATTATAATTTGCTATTGAGTAAGTAATAAAAACAATTTGGGAACGATTTATTTGTTCGACTCGAAAAAAATCGCGTAATTTTTAAAATGATTTCTTGATCGTTTCTAGTACATTTACTTGCGTTGATTTCTGAATAGCCCCCTCTGTGACAAAAACAATAGTTTTATTTCTTACAAAGGAGTTATAGAACTTGTGACCTTGAAATTTCATAGGCAGTATCTACCTGTGCAAGGTTTCGCCTATTTTTGAGTAGGTCTGCAAAAGGGATCTCATAACAATTCCTTAACAGGACGAGATTATAAGCGGGCAGGTGTCTTGCCGACTCCAATTATCTAAAGAACTAAAGCTTGGATATTTCAAACTCCTACAATTACGCATCAAGCACGTACTTATTCGTGATGGGCTCAATACCCGTCGTAGGCAATTTGCAGCACATCCAGCACATTCAAAACTTCTATTTTCAGCATGATACATGGTTTGCGTAAAGGCACCATGTTTTTTACGTGCTGTTCGTGATAATGGATGAATAATGTATGCATCCAAAGCAGATGTCACATATCCAGCATTGTGTTTCACAAATACCTCACCTCTATGTTACACTGGAATGAGATGTGTTCACGAATATTTAACATACTAAGCCTTGGGGGGGGGGGGGGTAGATGGGGGAGGGGACTGGGAATGACCACAAACAAATACGACCTATTCAGGAAGTGCCACGTCATTACTACGTGCTAGGGAACAATACAATGCAAGAGCTTTAAAGCTAAAAACATAACATATTTAAAATTATGAAAGTGCTTGCGTACGTTCAGCTAAATGTAGACGACTCCGAACTCTAGTACACCGTCCATTCCCTATAGGTCCAATGGATTTTCAAATATTCATACCGTTTACATGACCAATTGAAGCCGAAGAATTTCGTCTCACAACATTACCACCTCCAGGGTGAAGTCGTTTCTTTCCATCATTCCCAGACGTAAAGCAATTATTTACATCCCACTTTGATGAGGAAAATAATCTCATATTGATTGCCTCATTGAGACCGGGATAAAAATAACGAGCTCAGATGGATATATGAAATGTGTTTCCTTATCAGTGGAAAATGGAATGAACTTCGAAAAAAAAAACGGTAAAGCACTTTCTCTTTTGATGATTTCTGACTCAGAAGATTTTGTAAAATCGTCGAAAGTCCTTGTGAAGCAGAAGAACTGTGGCACGGCGTATCTGAGAGATTGTGGGAAGATAGCTTAACAATTTTTGTCCCCGGCGATGCGTGAAACATTACATAACACAAACTGATAATGCCAGAAGAAATTAAACTTGAAGTTTGCTTTAACTTATTGCCTACAGAAACTCGATGGCTCATGTATTAATCGTATGGGAATGAGAGAATTCACTAGTCAAAGGGTTAACAGACTCTTATGCTATCTCTATGCTAAACCCCGAGATTGTTGTGTGGGGAGCCGTTGGGGTAGAAAGGTCCTAGCGTAGGGCAGTATTTTGCCGTGATCGAGCGTCCTTTACATTATATTTACAATAGAATATTCACCAGAAATCATGGATGAAATACGAAATGATCTCTTGCAAACCTCTTTTGATACAAGCAGAACAACATGAGTTTACATTTAACACGTTTCTTTCCGATTTCCTTCGAGCTACCAAAACTGTGCCTAAGCTTTAAATGGGAAGTCCAGTCCAATAATTACTCAGTTTTAATAGAAGCAGAAAGATCAGGACAAAATATTTTTTTTTTTAAAGATTCGAGGAAAATTGGTCAAATAATAAGAAAGCTATGCACTTTTTAGTGGCATGAAAAACTAGGAAAACCAAGGAAAATCACTAGACAAATTGGCAACTAAGTCATGAGTTTGTGACATCATTGGGTCACAACTCACCAATGATTTTGATGATAGGATTTTCTCATGACTTGAACCAACTTATACTTAGAGTAGTATGTTTTTGTATGTATACACTAATACAGAGTGAATAATTTTCTATAAAAATCATAAAATTAAACATAAAAAAACGAGTGACTATGAAAATCTTATATTTTCAAAATAATTTCAATATTTTGGTGTTCATCATATTCTTGGACAAAAATTCGTATTATTTTGTACTATGAACATAAACAAAATAATTGGTGAGTTGTGACCCAATAACGTCACACACCCATGACTGAGTTGCCAATTTGTCTAGTGATTCTCATTCTTTTCCGTATTTCCTCATGCCACTAAAACATTCATAACTTTCTTATTTGTCTCATTGTCCTCAATTTTCTATCTGTTTATCTGTAGGTCTGATTTTTCAGCTTCAAGTAAAACCGAGTAATTTTTGGGACTGGACTTTAATGATAGTAACTATTTCGAATCTCGTATAAAGGCATGTAACGCCAGACAAAATAGTTTGTGGTAATTGGTTACCTTTAATTGATGTGAATGAGTGTGATGAAACATGATGATTAAATAAGCAGTATGATCAATCTTCAATAAAGTGACCATGATAATCAGTACATGCTTGGATGGAGACATTAGGGGTGCTACCTTGTACCAACATGATATTATATTTGCTATGACGATAGACAGGGGCGGATGCAGGATTTTGTAAAAGAGAGGGGCACAAATCTCAGAAAATTTTCTGACAGGCATTTTTGTTTAAAAGGACATCAGTTCTAAAAGGGGGCACAATGTATACTTCGCTTTCAAGGGGGGGGGGGGATGGGCACTGGCCGGAAGTGCACCCCCCCCCCCAATCCGCCACTGACGATAACGTGTCTATAGTCTACTTCAGAATTATGGATGGGGAAATAGGATGACAAATTAGCTTTAATTAAACCCCTGTACGCTTTTAAAACCAGCTTCACCAAACAATGTTGAAACAACGTAAAGGTAGTGTCACTCTTAAAAATTAGACCTGAGTGACCAATTGATGGGATACATGTTGATCACAAAGCGTGAAATGGATACTTAGGGAATACGGAGCTTATAAAGGCATCGTTGAAGTATTATTCCCCGATCAGAGATATGGAGATTTAGTATGATGCAATATACAAGGTTATGTATTAGAAGTGTAAATGCCATGATCATGCTTTCCACGATATAACATCAATCAAAATTTTCCAGGTAAGATTACGCATATCCGCCCACCTATAAACCTGCATATAGCTAAGTTCGTTGGTGGGAATATGGTCAGCTCGTAGGGTTAATTTTTCTTGTTTTTGTTCACCTCAAAGTTGTTAATGTTCAGACGAAACTACAGGAACGGAATGGCAAACAGAATTTCTTTTTCTTTTCTTTTTTTCATTCATTTTGGATGTTGACATGTAACATACACCAGTATAGATTGATATACACAGTATAGGAAGGATAGAATGAATATAGTGGTATAAATTGGCCAAACATTCAGTCCCCACACTCCCAACATTGCACAATCTGGTAAGTATATGTGATAAATGTTGTTAAGTGAATGCTATTAACAGAATTGTAACCTGCATTAACAGGATTGTTGTCTGCATGATTTGTCCCGACGAATACTCTACAGTGCGTATCAAAAAAGTATAAACACTTTGAAAATATCCTCTAAAATCATTATTTCACAATATCGATGTGATTTTTTTTTTCTGATATAATCATGGGTGAGGGTCTCTTCCATTGGAAAACACCAGGGGTATACTGACAATATTTTTACGCTTGAGTGAATATTGGCTACTTTGTAAAACTCGCTAAAATTGGTTCCTGTACCTATAGCCAACAATCTAACCCATCACACACGCACACACACACACACACACACACACACACCCACCCCTCCTCCCCCCCCCACACACACACTCAAACGCCCTACACAAAACATTTCAGATCATGTCTTTCAGCACACAATGCCATTTTTGACTGGAGCATTGTCGAATGGATTCAAATTGCAATGCATTAAAGGAAGATGGACCTAAAATGTTCCATTTTAGGTCCATCTTCCTGTAATGCATTGCAATTTGCATCCATCTTTGACTTGAGCATTGTGGAATGGATGTAAATTGCAATACATAAAAGGAAGATGGACCTTAAATGTTCCATTTTCAAGAAGGGAGAGACAAAAACTCTGGTTTTGAACATTTAATTTGCTTCCTTTCTTCACCCCATCTTTTCCAACCAGTTGAGGATGCGTTTCTGTTTGGAGTATGTCGAAAGGATGCACCGTACTGCATAATGGTATCTTTCACATGTAAATGTTTAATTGAAGAAATGTTAAAACATTATTTTTATCAATAATTGTCTTCTCTTTTATATTCGTACTCGTCATGCAAGACGTTGTTTACGGGGTCTTGTAACTTTTAAGAGGAATGTGAAATTTGGAGAAGAAAATATGTAAATATTAGGGTTCTCCTCCCGTTATTGCATTCCATCTTTTCGACACTCTTCAGGCAAAAATTGGTATTGATGCAGATGATTTGGGCTGGAAAGGCACCACTTGCAATGGTGATGGTTGTTGTGGGGGTAGGGCAGTGGCGTATCCAGCCTTTTGGGTGAAGCTATGTTCACCATGCTTGTACAAGAACGCATCTGTCCAGATACATTTAACCCATGTCTTGGGAGCATCCCGCCCCTCCACTTTATCCATTTCTGGATACACCACTATGGGGTGCACTCCTAGGTATAGGACTAAGGATTAAATGATTATTCAAATCAATTACTGATGCTTAAAAGAGAACTAGCAGTTACTGCTTCATACTCACTTTGATCAAATTCAAGACTGAGGCATATTTGCGCAAACCAATTTTTCCAGGTTTTACAAAAGTAGCCAGTACTCACTCAAGCTTAAAATATTGTCAATACTCATAGTGTCATCCCTTAAAACAGACCCTCACCCATAAATGCATTTTTAAAAAAGTCATATCGATATTGTGAAGTTATGATTTCGGAGGGTATTTTCAAAGTGTGTACTTTTCACGATACGCTCTATATTGTTATTTCAAGTGTAGTATAGGCAGAAATCCAGTAAAATTATCAAATTATGACCTCTGCTGTCCATCTAGATATTAAACATGATAAATTTTGATTCCTACCACCTGCAGTGAAGTGGTTATAAACCGAGTTCCAATCTGACGTTCCTGTAGATTTGAAAGAGGGGGCGTAAAAGTGGGTAACGAATAAGTATATATTCGCTTGGGTTTTCTGGTAAACGTTTCTGACGCAATCGATCCTCTTGCCTGTGTGGCTGGTTCGCGTGTCGAGGCTTTAGCCCGAAATCGATACTCATTTTGTCTTCTGTTTCATTGCAGAGCCACATTGGATTTCAACGGCAGAGTGCACGCGACACTTGAAAAGAAAAATCGAAAAGGATATCGACGATTAACTCAAGATCAGAGTTGGCCAAAGTGGCTGGTTAAAGATTGCGGCCACACGCAAGGTCGTGCAAGCAGTTGCACCCATCCCGCAGCCAATTGTTCTTATTCATCAACAAGGGGTAAGACAATACCATACACATCTGGGAGACCAAAAGGCCAAGGACAAACGTTTTTACCTCCCCAAGGCAGCGTAAACAGGGTTTGGTTCTTACTGCCACCACTGAGAACACAAACCCCCTGACTCCGACCAAATCGACGTCAACGGTGCAACACAAAATGCCACTAGCTGATTTCTTGTTTTGCATGGCAGTACTACTGGGGTTATCCGCAGTAGTCACAAGCTCACCTGTACAGACTCCGCTCGAAAAGGCAGCCGCTGCGGCGGCCGGCGTAACGGGTAGCGATGTTGCTTTCGACACACCTGCCAACCAACTCTTTCGCGATGCGGTAAGGGTGGTGGACACTATGAAGGAATTCTTGGCAGCGCTGAGTGACTTCGAGCAAATCCAGGTGGGAGAGGCGGCAAGGGAAGATGAGATCAGGCTGAATAGTGTCAAGAGGGGTAACAGCGGCTTCCGCGTGAATGGATGGAAAAGGAAGAGAAGGAGCACGATGGAAAGTGATATACTAGCTGTTGCCTTCACGAATAAATTGGACCACAAGGCCGCTGACATGGTACACAAGATCTACACATTCCTGGGAGATCTACAAACGGTAAGATAAATATCAAAACTATATTTCATCTCTACATTTTTATGACCCTACTTGTGTATTATTATATCATGTATTTCACATTTCACGCGCACCTTTAAGTGCAGCTTCCGCACTTGATCTGCAATAAAAGTATCACTTCTTTGTGTCATGCTGGATCCTTATCCCCTTTAAATGTGTTCAGGATATTGGACAGGTTGCCGCCAAAAGGCATCTTAATTCTTGGATTAGGATTCGCTTGCGAACTCCATTTTCATTTTACTAAAATGAATTACATTAAACCATGATGCGATACCAGTTCGGGGTATTACTCAAAGTAACAAAAGCCGGAACCTGAAGAAAAGGAACAAAGAAATGAAGAAAATGGTAATTGTGGGAACATTCGGAAAATACCTAGCTTATACAAAATGGTAAGTTCAAGCATTTGCAGTACATATCAACATGATCAAAGCAAAGTTCAAACGAAAATTTCCGAACATGTTTACATTGAGAAAAGTAGGTATTCTGCTTCATCTCTTGATTTTCATTTTAAGCTGGAATGAAATATAGCCGATGGAAGTTTTAATTTTTTGAATTTTTGACGCTCCTGAAGAAAAAACGAGGAGTGTCGAAAGCTCGAGTAATAAAACGTCGTTTTGACTTTAAATGCGTTGACCGTGTGTACACGCCTGTCAATACGTGAAATATGAATATATGTATATATTTGCTCTTAAGCTATAGTGAGATGTTTTATATATATATATTCAATTCAAATTAACATTTATTTTCTTCTATTGATTTTGACAACATTCAACATCTGTTCAAATAGTACAATTTATATGCATATAAAGTAATATCAGTACAATCAAGAACTTGCAAAGTTACAAGGAAGAAGGCGCAGTCCCAATAAGCCAAATGCTTGTAGCGGGTACGCCTGAATACACAAATACAAATACAAATACAAATACAAATACAAATACAAATACAAATACAAATACAAATACAAATACAAATACAAAAAGAAATACACACATATATATATATATATATATATATATATATATATATATATATATATATATATATAATAATATTTAACTGTAGCTAAAAAGCAAATAAGGATTATATTAAGGATCATAAATAAAAAGATATATTTCGTTTAAGTGACATTAAGGATACGATAACCTCAAAATGGACGGCACATAAACAAGTTCACTTAGGCCATATAGACACTACTGAAGTGTAAATAGAAATAAACCTTTATTTATTTATTATTGTTGGGGTTACCTTATTTTATGCCTGTATGACTGTGCAACCTTTTCTTCTCCTGAAATATCACTATGTATGTCTTCTTTTTTTTCTAAAGAAAAGTAATATCATCGACCTAACATGTGATAATGTACACAGTCTTGGCCTTGTTACGGCGTACGAGTGACGTCACGTAACTTAATAACCCTGGTGTATTTGTTAGCGTTTTTTCGTGATTAATTCTTGATTAATTTAGACAATGAAGCGTGCTTTTACATAGTCAAATAGAAACAGTATAACAAGTCAAAAAAAAAAAAAAAAAAAAATATATATATATATATATATATATATACTTACCTGCATACTTATTCAGTGCGAGCTACAGCTCATTCACATGTGAAATTCCAACACGGAGGAATATTTTCATAAAAATATTCCTTAAGGAAATTAGAAAAAAATATTCCTTAAGGAAATTAGAAAAAATAAGCATCTAATGTGGAAGGGATTCCGATGCGTTTTCCTCTTCTTTTTTTTTTTAATCCTCTTCTTCTTTGTCTTCTTCTTCTTCGTCCCTTTCTTGTTCGTCTTCTTCTTCGTCTCCTCCTTCTCCTCCTCCTCCTTCTTCTTCTCCTTCTTCTTCTTCTTCTTCTTCTTCTTCTTCTTCTTCTTCTTCTTCTTCTTTTTTCTGCTTCTTATTCTTATTCTTATTCTTCTCCTTCTTCTCCTTCTTCTTTGTCTTCTTTTTTGTCTCCTTCTTCTTCCTTTTTTCTTCTCCTTCTTCTTCTTCTACTTTTCTTCCTCTCTTCTTCTTGTTCTTCTTTTCCTTCTTCTTCTTCTTCTCCTTCTTCTTCTCCTTTTTCTTCTTTCTCTTCTTGTTCTTCTTGTTCTTCTCCTTCTTTTTCTTCTTCCTCTTCTACTTCTCTTCCTCCTTCTTCGTTGCTGCACGGTAGCAAACCTTAATTCGATCGCCACCATATCCACGTTTCATAGGGATTTCAAAGGCATATACATACATATATATATATATATATATATATATAATATTGAGGAAATAACATATACAACAGCTTTGGCAACTCTTGTGGAAATAATTATAATTGTGAGAAATGAAAATGAAAGAATAATGGTTGCGTAGCTTAAATCAAAGTTCCCCAGAGCTGTCCTCCCTTTTTGAATTTTTTTTGTAAAGGTTGAAAAAATTAATTAATAAGGTTGAAGATGTGTCAATCTGTCGGTCAATTGAATCTGTTGTCGCCGAAATCACTGGCCCGTCTCCGTGGTCTAGTGGTTAAGGCACTGGCGTTCTAAGCCAACGACCAGTAGGAGACATTTTTTCAACCTTTGCCAAAATATTCCAAAAGGGAGGACAGCTCTGGGGAACTTTTATTTAAGCTACGCAACCATTATTCTCTCATTTTCATTTCTCACAATAATATACATATATATATATATATATATATATCGGTATTTTTAGCGAACATGGCGAATAGTGTTGGGACGGTTTTCTGTGATCTCTAAGTATTCAGAATGAACATGTTGTTCTTTTGTTGTTCATTTGATGGAGAAAGGACTGACAATTGTCGCTGTCATATTAGCGTTAAAATTAACAATTACGGTCAACTGAATTACCCACGGAGTTCTCTATCCATTGATAGATAATGAAATGGAACATACTCGTTGCAAAATACAAAATTCTTTTATCGTTAAAAAAAACAAAACAACAACAACAACAACAAAAAATGATTTACTCATCGTTTATTTGATTTCGTTCAAAATTCAACAAACATTCCCCCCCCCTTTTTTTCTGCTTTCATCGGATGCAACCATTATCAAAGGGGCACTGCTCATTGAGCATATTGCATTTTATTGCATTTCCATGATTAACAATAATGCAATCAGTGTTCAAGATAGCCTTTGAATTAGAAAGAACGATTTAAAATTTTCAAATCAAATGTTCCCTTCGTGAATATTACTAACAATATTCCCAATTTCACCTTTTTAACCTGTATAATTGAAGACCGGGAATATTATGAGTGTCTGTTTAACAGATTCAAGAATTTTCGAATCAATGAATACTCGAAAACACAAAACATTTGCTTTCGTTTCCCATGTATATGGCACATAATGTCATGTATTATGTAATTTACTAAAACCATAAAGCAAAAAATAGACCTGTTTACTTATGCATTTCAATTTATGCATGTTTCTCTCCAGAATCCTTAGTTACTACCTATTTAGTGAACCTGCTATGCGTAATGGCATCTGTATGGATGGAATCCATTTTGCATGCATTAGTTGTTGCTATGTTGGGCAAGCCTCTTTTGAGTCGTCAAGAGAAATTCGTGATCAAAAAGTATGCATAATATTAGTAAACAGGTTTATTGACACATAATTGTATTCATCTTGTTCCCCAGGTTACAATTTTCTTTTTCTAATGCTAACCTAATATCGACAATATTTCTCTGTTCAGAACGATGATACTTGGTTTTTAATCAAATCAATTGTGTTGACCTCGAGATGCGAACGCATCCTCCCATGTAACCCGAACACTCACAAATTGAATTCCGTTTCCTCATCCGACAGAGATTGAGAGAAAAAGAGAGGATTGCAACAGTAAGAGATATACAACTTGAGAGAGAGAAAGACAGAGAGGGAGAAGGAGGGAGAGATAAAGAGAGCGAGATAAAGAGAGAGAGAGAGAGAAAGGACAAGGGAGAGAGAGGGGGAAGGAAAGAAAGAGGAATATAACAGATTTAGAGAGAAAAGAAATACAAAGAGAAACAGAGGGGTTGAAGCAAAGCACTAGTAGATGGAAATGCTTTTATGTAAGTCTATTTTCTTCTTTTTCTTTCTCTCTCTCTCTCTCTATCTATCTCTTTGTATCAAAAGGAGGAAGTCGAATAAGAATAGACAGAAAACGAAGGATAGTTATTGCTATTGTTGTCAACTATCTCTGTGTATTCAAAACCTATTGGGAAATGATCTATTGCTACTCGATAAAATATAGCTATAGAAAATCCACAAATCTCGGTGAATCTTACAACTTTTCATTTTCGAGGATAGGAAACAGTCCGTTGAATAGCCGACGATCTATTCAATCAACCTACAGTCAGTTTATCATAATGTTGTATTTTTCCTACTGAATTAGCTCAAGTCGAAGAGGCTTTCAATTTTTTTTAACGACTCTCTTCACATGTCCCTACAGTATCATTGTATTATCTCTCTAATATTTGCTTATATGATTAAGACATTTAAAAAGGTCACCTTTTTGACATTTTGCTCCACAGTTGTTGGAACGGATATAAGACGGATTTCTGTAAACATAAGTAACTATAAACCACCACTGGCATACAGGAGTCCATTATATGTACATACTTTCTATATGGAGAGATTATTGTAAACCGTTGACTACTGAATTCTCTAATTCCCATAGGCTTAGTACATGGACCACCCGGTTTCTGTATTCATTGGGTTAAAGGCTAAAGCTGTCGTTGGCAATGATTATATCCCTTCTGATATTATTTGCTTTTGAAAAAAAAAATCATTTTGAGAGGCTAACAAATCTAAAGTTGAGTGTAAGGGGAATACTAATATTGAACATGTTGAACGTTCATCTCTCTCTCTCTTTTTTTCTCTCTGATCTATCCCATTGTACCTAAGTGTTCGTATTGGGTATATTCAACAATTCATCTTGATGGTGACTGATTAAGAATTTAATATGAATTTAGATTACGTTGGATAATATACGGTATTTTGCATGCAACCATACAATTTTTTAACTGCACCGTGTCATATTCTTCACTCCTTAAACTAACTTTATTTGATTACCTTGTTTAAGGGGAAAGACGTCCCTCTCTAAGCTCTCTTGATAATTATATCGAACTTCAAAGAATTCCAATGTCAGTGAAAAGGATTTCCGACTAAAATCCAGCTTTATTGTTTAGAATTAGTAAAGATTACCTTTGCTTTATTTGAGTAAATTATAACCATATTTGAAAAGTATTCATTTTATTAATTACATCTAAATAGAAATAATGCCTTCGTGGCTAGTACTCTGAAAACAGCACAATCTCTCATCTACATTCGACAAAGTGTTTGACGAGCATGAAAAGTGTTCGCTTGAATGTCAGCATTGGTAAGTTACTGAAATTCGCACAAGTTGCGATTAATCGTTGCGAGGTAACGCATGCAAAGTTAAAGAGTTGTAGTGGAATCATTTATGATAGAGATACCTGAACATTGGAAATAATAGATGGAGCGTCCTATCCTTTGCAGATAGCAGGAAGCTGACCGGGTTAAACTTTCTGGTACTTGTTGGAAATCCTATACAGGTTTGGTCCTGGAATTATCCTTAAGATTTAAAGGTATTGAATTATATTATGGCTATGACTGTGAAATGTCAATCAACCTACTCGCAAAACCGTAACCCCTATGTATTTGAGGGTAAGTCGATATTATGTACCGTCTTCTTTCACTTGGAAGTGAATTGCTGACTTATTCATCTCTAAGGATAAATATGTTGTTTTTCCCCGCATGTGATGGCATTAGTATCCTGACTTTGGTCATTTATTTGAAAAAAAAAAAATACGAACAAACAAACAAGGAAATAAACAAAAAGAAGAACATAGATAACATGTAGCAGTGATGCGTATGAAAACAGATACAAATTGCATGACAGCGAAGACAACATGATCGTGGTTAGGGTCTAATTTGAATACCAAAGAAATGAATAGCTCTTCGTCAACCCGCAGGTAGTACTACCACAGTGGCGTATCTACGAATTATGTCGTCAGGGGCAAAAAAAAATGGACCCCCCCCCCGCCCGGTGCAGAAACTTATCAGCTTAAAATGTTAATGTAAGATTAATTCCCGTGTCTAATTCAGGAAATAAATGAAAATGGTTTTAATACTCTTACACAAGGAAAGCCGCCAAAGTTTCATAAATAAGTATAATTTATTTATTTATTTATTATCATTTAGGCCTATTTGCTTTTTTTATATAAAGGATAAGATTGTCAGTTTCAAAACTGCTTTCCACAACGGCTTGTCACCATTTACTATGTATATTATAATATTCTTAAAGATTGACATACAGAATACAAAAAATATAATCCCTTGTATCAATTAGAAACACAAAAAATAATTAATTTACCTATATACCATGAAGACCAATTAAGAATAATTAGATTGAAGATGTTTTTTTTTAAAGTTTGGAAAAACACACAAAGAAAGACAAAATAAAAAAACAAAAACAAAAACAAACAACAAATTTAAAAAGCATTATATACATATGTAGGTGAGCAGGGAGCAAAGCTTATGAGCTCTAAATAATCCTAGAAATGCAATTTCTAATTCATGTCACCCTTTGAAAAACAGAAAGTGTAGCAACCTAGCTTTAGAGTATTTTTTTTTTTTTTACTATATTCTATTTACTTTTTTCCTATATATATTTGGGGCGCAAAATCAACGAAATATTTAGCAAGGCAATCGAGAGTTGGGACCAAGTTTTTTGTTTAAGTTGAACATTTAAAATGGATAGTTTATGAACTTTATCATGTGTGATGGGGGCGCAAAACTGAACAAGATTCTTATGAAAATTCTACGCTAGGGGGCAAAGCAACTAGGGCGAATTTTAGACCTTCAAAACGCTATTTATGCACGATATCCCGTACTGGGGGCTCAAAATTACGAGATCCTGAAGAAACATGCGAGTTTTGCGAGGGAGTAAATTTGGGGACTTTGAACCCTTTAAAAACACAATTTTCTTTGCAATTTACTTTCGATTGGGGGCACATTTTAACTGAAAGGCTCCAACTTTTCTTACTATGTTTTTCTTTTGTGTTTTTTCGCGCCCTTCAAGTGCTGCCTGAGGCACGTGCTCCCTGCCCCCCCCCCCCCCCCCCCCACCGTAGATACGCCTCTGTACTACTTGCCTGTTGTTTCGACATGAATTTTATCAGACGTTATTGTGTAGAAAGACAGAATCTCTTTTTGACAGAATCAGTACGTCTCAGGGCCAGCTAGTGTCACATTTCCCTAGGTCAAAATTGATTGGAGCAAAGGGGTCACGTGACATTGTGACATTGCGTTCCTCGGGTTACTCAAGTTACAGAAGAAGGGGATCCATAATTGACAAGTTCAAGTCTACTCCGAGGGACAACGTATTCATGACTTTGAAAAAGTATAGTTGTTGAGAATGGTAACTTTGGAAATGTTCAGCATTCACAGCGCATCGTCATTAATCTTGAACTGCTAATAAGCACCCGTTGATTTCTTACCATTACACCCCCACTCCCCCACTCAAGGAACATGCTGAGTATCGTTCTCGAAGTATATATGTGTCGTATCCCTCATCATATTATATATCATCTCAGGAAATGAATATTTTATTATCAAATGAATGATTGCATTGCATTAGTACTTATTTTGAGGCAGTGGATACCTTTCGACTTTCAAACGTATGTGCCGTCATGGTTGATAGCAAGAACCCTTTTCCTAGTTAATGGGTTTTTCTCATGAAATGTGTTTGTATATATTAACGATTGATATTTTTTCAGCATTACTAGTCTATATAATTTCTGCCAAAACATGCACACTTTGTAAATATCAACAAAGTTTTAAAAATTCGATCGATATACCAAATTTCAAATTAGTTATATTTGGAAGAGAGATTTTGATATAAAAATTTGCCATTACCTCTCAGGCCCATTAATGCTGATAGATTAATGGTAATAATCATTATTATAAAAATATATTTTTGAACTGAACATTTGAAACCCCCCCCCCAAAAAAAAAAAAAAAAAAAAAAAAAAAATCAACGTTAAAGCGGTAGTGATTCCATCGACTTTGTTGTGTGCCTGATGAGGTATTGCTGTCCTTTAAAAAGGTACTGAAATAAGACTATATGTATTTCTTTATAGATTGCCCTATTAGGTCCTCAAACTGGTAAGAGTGTAAATAGTGGCGCAATAATGGATTTCTTCTTTGAGCTCATCCGACAAAGGCATTTTAGTATGTACCAAGAAACCACTTGTTACTGAACTTTGTCAGTTTAAAACTCGCTATGAGCATGATAAGTGGATGCAGGCTCCACTGAAAGCCGAATTGGTGCCATAGCTGAAAAGTGAAAGAATGGTCGGTGCCTTACATCTGAATTATTATAAGGGTTGTAAGATCACAGTCACTATCAGCGATCATGTTATAAATTAACCATTTGAAGGTGGTGCATTACATTGATGGGTGGTGTAGATATTCTTGGACCTCATAGTGTCAGTAATCTATGATTAAATACAAATAAAATTATGTGAAGGAAAAGAAGTTGAGATGCGACAGTGTTATATAGTCAGAGATTAAATTCCTTCTCAGTTTAAAAATACTCCGATAAATAGAAAGGAGGTTGCAATTGCTAGACCTACAGCAAATCATAAATTGTTGACACATGTCAGCAATTCAGGCATGATTTTTTTTCCCTAGTTCAGTTGTGGACAGATGACATTATCTGAGGCATAATAAACGCGTGTGACCTAAGCCTTGTGATGTAATAAATCTGAGGGACACTGAGTATTATATTAAGATTATAGAGTGTTGTGCCTTTTCCTATACGCTTATATGCGGGAGAAGGTGAAATAAAATATTCACATATAAGGTGAAAGCTATACATCCCAATTCTTTTCTTTCTCTTTCTATTGAGAAAGGTTTCCTCGCTTGCGATCTCATTTAGAAGTTTGCGGTAACCTATATAGCTGTCACGCTAAACGGATTTATATATATATTAAATCATCGTAAATCAGTTTTCCCCCTTTTTCTAAATTTACGGATCCTACACAGTAAAAAATATTTTAAACAACTCTTCAAAATTTTTAAACAACGCTGTTTAAAAGATTATTCTACAGTATCATTGATGTCTTTAACAGCGGTTTTTTTTAAAATACAGGGTCCGTCTTTTAAACAATATTGCTTAAGATTTAAACAACACAATTTTAAACAGCGAAATTTTAAACAGCGTTTTTGCTGTGTAGGAAATATACGTAAGTAAACAAAAACAAAAACAAACAAACAAGAAAAACAATTCACCATCCCGCGACTTTTCTATTCGATATGCAGTAGGTCTACATCTCAATTGTTTATCTCCCCTTCTTACGCCAAATAGATGATATAAAGTGAAACCTAACGTAATCTCATCAGTAGTGATGGAATTCCTTTATGTAATGTTGGATTGATGCACTCTTATCGAGACCACATGTAAAACCACCACTCCTCCTTCTCCCCTCCTTGAGGTTTACCAAGAGGCAAGCAAGACATATACGTCTCCATTGAATTCATGAATACGATTATGTCACGTTATCTATAATCCTAGATGGGTTGATGTGACGAAGAAAGAGTATGTATGGTTCGTTATACTCATTTCTCATTTGAACCTCACACCAGCAATAAACAACAGACGAGTGTGTGAATCTTCTGTAAATTCCAAACGTTATGTGGTGAATACCTGCATCATTAGCTTGTGATAAAGTCCGGGTAAAGTGACCCCTCTGCCCCGTGATTCTGTGTCACCTTCGCACCGAAAAATTCCACGAATTCGCATGAGGTCGCGCACAGTACACAACCTAAAAAAAATCCTGGTATACTTACATGTCATTAAACACTACTATTAAACTAGTACGGGCAAATTATGAAATCAAAATCCTGTCAATAGACCATGCATATTCTCCAAATATATCTCACCGACATAACACCCAAATGTAATATTATTTAGTGGTACCGGTATCAGTATTTGGCAGATGTAAAATATAAGCTTAATCAGAAAGTTGAAATTTCCTTTTAGGTATGCGTACAATGTGCGAACACGTGCGGCTAGCTCAGTGATTTTTTTTTTTTTTTTTTTTTTGACGGTGCGAAGGTGACACAGAGTCTTGGGGCAGAGATATCACTCTGGGAGTGTTTAGCCGCTGATTATGAAATACTAAAACGGCTTAGTGTACACATATGATTCCTATGCACCTTCTATGCCCAATAGTTCTATGACTGTTTTTTAATCTGATTCAAAGGTAATACGCTTGATAGTGTTCCTCATTTTAGATGACAAGAGCTAGCATTGTTATTTGATTCATAGGCCTAAGCATTTTCTTTCTACCAAGCATAATAGAAATAAACCAAGCAAATAACGAATGAATCTCTTTTTGTTTTAAAATATCATTGTGTCTTAGTTTCACATTTTGCTATCGTTAAAAGTAAAGTTGATATGTTTGGTTCTCTCCGAAAATTGGATGAACGCAAAATAAAATAAGAACCCAATGCCTTTGTGTGTCTCTACTGAGAATTTTATGTAAACGGAAACGAACGTAAAGTGTAAAAGTAAAAGCAAGGTTTTTGCAGTGCTTTGGCAAGTATATATTTTTTATTCCTCATCTGCAACTACATTTGTGTATGTTTATATTTTGTACATAACGATAAACAGGATAATTATATTAAACATACATCCATACTACCTACATTAATAGACAGGGAACTAAGAAAGGTCTAGTAATAAATAAAACATAATACCCGCGCTTACAGGCATGCGCTTGATATCCTTACTTCCATTTAAATACCTCCTCAGTGACGAACACCGATATTTTCGCAAACAAGAAATCAATATAAGAAACATTCCAAGTCTAATTTATAAACGACCGAAATGAGAAAAGAGGGCAACACACACACAAAAGCTAATATACTTGATCGGAGCGCATTTCGCTGGCGACATTTACTTGCCTACTTGCCTTTATTTATAGCCGGCGGAAAACTGGAGTACGGTACTAAGAGGATACAGAATGGAGGCTTATTACAGGGCTGACTGGCCCTAAATAATCGCCGGGGGATGCACAGGTGGTCATATCTCACATTATATCAATGAAGACTGGTCTCTTTTCATTAAGGTTTGGATGAAGAGTTGAAGAGGGGTGAGCTTCTTTTACAGCGCGTGGATGTTAAGAGGGATAGAGAGTACCACCCACCCATCAGTGATGCCATTATGTGGTGGAATTTCATCTCGGGGCAGGAAGCTACTCCAAACTAATTTGTTTATTTCTAGTTGTGTTCATCTCACGAAAGCATAGTGTCTTTTTTCTAAATCACGCATAGCTTTTACAATCAATCATAAATATAATTATGATTTTGCTGCAGTTAGAATTCATAAACACAAATTCTAGTCCAAGGAAATGGAAAAATAACGAGTTACAAAATCTATTAGGTAACTATAGGTAACCTTCGGGCATTTATGCTCTGACCTGTATCAGGTCTCTCTCTCTCTCTCTCTCTCTCTCTCTCTCTCTCTCTCTCTCTCATGTCTAAATGATAATTATTTATTTATTTCACACAAGTGACCATTCCTGCGTATAAATGGGGATAAAAATAGCCATGCGATTGTATGGGAATGCACCTGTTTCAAAGTATCCGTTGACATGGTATATTAGTGTAAGGGATAAGGGCACCAATACGCATATCGCTATCAATATTGCATAACACATCACATCAAGAGAAAGCCAATTTCTTGACAGTAAACCCGGACAGGCAATTGGTTTGTAGATTTTTTTGGCAATTCGGTGTCCAATAATCACCCTCCAGATGTGGCAAGTAAAATGTTCCAAGAATCGTTAAAGTAAAATGCTCACCCCTTGGTCAACCGCAAATTCATCAATTTTCTGACACTACTTTAAGGAAGGCCATGTAAGCGATGGTTTTTATAATCTACTGTAGGGAATTTAGTTGGTGTTTTGAATCCCTTGGATCTGATCATTCGATGATGCATATAATATTAATGATATTGCATGTTGTGGTTTCCGCCGCAAGTAAGATCTACAAAAGATATGAACATATCTCGTATCACACGATTCGTAACGAGTTGCGAAGGATCAATTTCGAAAAACGCTTTTGGCCCGAGGATAGTAAAAGCATTTTAATGTGGCGAACTGACCAGAATATTATATCCCACCAGAGGTCTAGGTGTTTGGGCAATGGTATAATGAATTATTTTATGTCGGAGGAGGAATCTTGACATGAATTTATTCATGATCATGACATTTGGTTCACCAACGACTCTTACGCGTTCTTATCAACAACATATTTGCAGAAATAAGACAACACAATGCAATGTGTTATCAAAATAATATCAAGTCCAGATCGTCATGATTTTGAGAAATTCATTTCTGAATTTAGAATGATATAATTATTTAATTGTAACAATCTATTACGAAGTGACAACTCCTTATGATATGAAAATACCGTTTGAAATTTGCTCATAATGCCAACTTCTCCATTTTCGCATTATCATCCTTTTGCAATTAATATCCTACTTGTATTTATGTCAGATGAACATGATTCTTAATATGAAACCTGAACATAATTGATTGATTACTCAAATCGTCTGTAAAAAACAAAAAAAAAACAAAACAAAACAAAACAAAACATGTACATTTTTAAACTGATGATTTCATATATATATATATATATTTTTTTAAATACTGCATGATCCTTCCAATTTCGGCTTCTCCTAAATTTAAGAGGGGATTTATCCCTTGATATGCCCTCGTCTTATGTCTTTAATGCCGCGTTCCCTGTCTCTTAGACTCATAATCTCACTTCCGATCTAACCTCTCTTTATGACGTTCAATTCATTTTACACGGAAGCGACTCACGCGTCTTTCCCGTTTATGTTAATTACCCATCTATAATATCTTATTTTCTTCTTGAAGGAATTAATGATCTTTAATCAGACCACCCTTTGATGCAGGTCCCTTGACCTAGTACGAAGCCAACCTCTTCTTAATTGATTTCCTATGATATCACGTTGGGGTAGGGATAAGCACTTTTGTGTGTGTGTGTGTTAATGCATGATTAAATATGATGTTGAGTAATGGTCAAGTAGTTGCGTGGATGAAGAAGGTGTCTACAATAATATATTCGGAATGTTCGGTTATGACATAATAATAGTGTGTGGAAGGGGTTTGATTAAAATGATTAAAATTCAGTCTAACTAACTACTACCGATATTGCTTTCGACAACACTGGAATTATACTTCGCGAGAATGTGGGTGAAACCATTAGCAAAAAAAAAAAAAAAAAAAAAAAAAAAAAAAAATCATGAAAAAATGAAAAGGAAACTAAATTTCATATCCACGCATGGCAACCTATCACACATAAAATTATATCAAATTATGAGACGAAACATCAAATTCTCCATCTAACTTCACATTAAAAGAGGGGAAAAAATGCCAGGTACTCATTATCATGAGAATTGACGTTCCATCATTGCATTTCCGTTAATAACTTCACATCTACCGTAGACAGCAATTTTCATCAACTCATCTGTAAGAACATTCCTATATCGCTATTGACAGATATTTCAATTTCATTATATCATGCGAAATTCGGTCTAGGTGGTGTTGAGTCAAACGTAAAATATTTTCCTCTAAGAAATAATATCATTCTATTCTTCACTGTGCAAAATGGTTCGTAATGGAGTTCTTACAGAGCCTGCTTTAATTGGCCGGTCGTGTTCCAGACACTAAGCCACTTTCAGGTATTCGCTTCCGACTTTACAGTGTTTCCAGTGTTGTTTTATTGTGAAACACATTGTGCCGTTTTTAGAAGGAAATAAATGTGAATTATTAATTTCATTAAAATATGTTTTCAGTGGTTTTCAGGAGTTCATGAAGGGGCCTTTGATATGAAAAAAAAAATAAAAATGGATGAGCTGCATTCAAGCATGTTACCAAGAAAGAAGAAAATCAAAAGTGATATCACAGACTGGTATTCATGTCAAACAGCTCTCTCTCACTCTCTCTCTCTCTCTCTCTCTCTCTCCCTCTCTATTTATATTTATTCGTCCGGTCTTACATTACTAACAACAAAGTTTGATTGACTTGATTGAGTGGCATGAAACTTTTAGAAATATTGATCTATAACAGAAGACAATTGGAATACATACCAAATAACAGCATTGAGAACTCATGTATGCCTGAACTCACCGGATGGAGTAAAACAAGAAAACAATCACGAATGTGGAGCGGTTATCAATCCCTTTACCGGCCATAAATTTACATTGAAAACATCGATGATCACCACTGGCTACAAATGCCAATCAGCCTGACAGCATGTAGACACATAATGACAATCATTGCAGTAGATTTGTACATGATTATCGTATCTCTCAGCGTGCAGATACCATTGCGTGCAAGAGTGCAAGACAACTGCCATGGCAGTTATCTAGGTTTCTCATTTTAATACAATTTTGCGTACATTTACTTCTCATCAATCGATAAGCGTGTCATTGTGGTCACATCAGCAAAGACTCAATGTTTGCAATAGGCACATGACATGTATGAAGTGAATGTATCTTTTATCAGGTTATGGTATCAAGGCAACTTCTTTATTTATCTATCTTCCAGATGTTTCTGAATTTTCCTCTCAAAACATTTTCCTTTCCACTTCTTCCCTATTATTTATTGCTGTATTTATTCCTGTTTTTCCCCTCTCCTTTCCATCCTCTCCTTTTTTCTGACTCTCGTCCACACAATCCCTCTACCCTCTTTATAGTGTGTCCATGCTCTTTTCTATTTCCCTTTATTACTTCGCATATATCATGCTCACTCGTTTTTACGAGATCACTCGGAATGATTTTTTTTTTCCGAGAAAAGGGCCCTTGCAAAAATGGTTCTTCTATAACTGTTAGTTCAATTCAATTCAATTCAATTTCGGTTTTATTAGAAAAAGTATATGACAAAAGTCCAAAGACTAAAATTGTCATATTTACAGTAAAATACAACAAATATAAAAGAAGCTTGTGAACATGCAAAATACCAATAACAAAGAAAAAGAGGGACTTAATAATGATCATTACAAAAATGATGAAGATATACAAATCAACCAAATTTTACAAGTATTGTTTTCCTTAAAAAGTAGATTGTGTTTTTAAAGAGACATATGTATAATATAGTAATTACATTTAATCCGACTTTCTTAATTCCAATCATTCCATCTTCAAGTCTAAAGGCCACCGCACACCTTACGATCGGTCTGCTATCCGATTTGTGAAATAAATCGCTATGGCATTAGATATTGGTATTTTAACAAATGAAATCTACCCTATTCAGGTTCTGAAAAGTAATATGAATACTAAACATAGGGTTTTGGTGAGCTGTCAGCTTTCTTCAGGGAATAAGGCAAAATTAGTTTCAAATGGTAGACAGTCGTACGATTTTTGTGACGTCACTACGATTCGGAGCCGATTAGGCCATTCCAGGGACTAGAAAACTGGGCAAAGGACGTATTATCGATTTTACTATCTGAATGACTATTCAGACCCTCAATCAAAAATATTTTGCGTTTTTAAATAATTTGTCAAATGATATTACATTTTCTTCTGAAATCGGTTCGCAGGCCGATCGTAAGGTGTGCGGTGGCCTTCAGTTTTCAAATCTTTAACCATCTCAATCTTTCTCCTTCTCTCTTCCTCTTTTCTCTGTATCTCCTTCACTTTCACTAATGTCTCTTTGTTTCTTCTGCCTACCCATTTCTTTCTTTCTCTCTCTCTCTCTCCTCCTCCTCCTCCTCCTCTTTACAGTATAGCATAAATCTCAATCTTGTTACTTCTGAGTGAATAAAAGATTCTTAATCTTGAAGCGACGTAAATTTCAATCAATATTTCCCTTTTTACGAGTCTGAACGGTAGCCTTTTTGTCCATTACCGCATCCGAGAACATGGCCTGCGAAACTAATCGCACTTTTGAAATGATCACCCTGGGTATAGCAATATAGCATTTTGAATTCGTACATTATTAGGTGGTATTCAAGATTATGAATTGCTACACGTAAAACATAAAAAGGTAATTTTAAAATTCCCTTGATAAATTATAAAAAAAGGGGTTCTAATTGATTGCTTGTCTGTGACTGTGCATAGTAGGCTGGTATAATTATTTCCTTCTCTGAGATATTTAATCTAAGTCGGTAGTCTGTCGAACACTTTCATACAAGTTTTGACACACTGTTCCATTTGGATTGCTCCTATATTAGGAAGCTGTTGATTCTACAAAAGAATATTTAAGTAAGATGTGTATGAGCCGCAGCGAATGACGGCTTAAATGAATCAAAGGTGGAAAACATGAACAGGTGCTAACTCCATCTCGTCTACCGTGCTCTGAGTTTGTTTTCGTGCTACGGACAATAACGATTTATCTATGTCCGCAAGTACCGTCGAAAAGTCCCCAGAACCATTCATGCCATTGAAAACACGACGTCATTGCTTCTCCAACTAGATCTTTAAAAAATCATTCACAAGGGTTGATCTCTGATACTTTTGCTTGATTTCAAAGTACTTCGTCATATCGATTTCCTGGCAAACATGCACTAGCTTTCTGGGTTTTCAAATGAGAACTTGGTTCGAGTTAATCGGATTGAAAATACCCGCTAGTTATACATTTTATTGGTCATTTTTTCTGTTGCGATGTTTTGAAATTTAAGTAGCTCCCAGTGAATGGCTGTTGATAACATGGGTTGAATGGTTTCTATTTTATTTTACCTTATTTATTT
>CM046850.1:1605407-1742907 GCA_025618425.1 Heliocidaris tuberculata
ATAACAATGATCTATTTATCAATTCTCAGTCAGAGTACGAAATACTGAACAAAGCTACAATCTTGACTGTACTTTCTTAAAGTTTTAAACTTGAATTACTGGAAAAGACGGCACGTGTAGATATATTGTTTTGCCATAACACGGCCGCGCAATGAACGATGAAGGCTCTATATTCATCTTGCTCCACACACGGTTTTCGGAGTATATACCTGTGCTCGGTTTTCCGAGTTGGGTCTGACTGGTAATCATTTAATGCAGTCATTTTTAGCAGTAGGGTTTGGTGATGAGTATTCTTCGACATTATCTCATAAAGTTGCTAATCCATTTTTTTGAAAGTTGCATTTCACGCTTTGTCTTTGTTGAGTCGAGCAAAGGGAAATGACTGGTTGTTAACTTACCCGTTGTGCAGATTGTGGAGAAATAGCTCTATCCAAATTGGTTAAAAATCTGTATTTTTTAGATCTTGGTATGAAAAAGCATCAAAAGTATCAGCGACTTGATTGAAGAGGATGGGACTGTGAGCAAAACTTCGGCTTGAAGTTGAATCAGTGGCGGATATAGGGGGGGGGGGCAATCCCGGCCCGTGCCCCCCCCCCCTCTTTTGAGTGAAAACAATGCATTGTGCCCCTCCTATTTGCGATTGTGCCCCCCCCTTTTCGACCAGAAAAACCTTTTTTTGGGGGGGGCACCCCCCCCTCTGAGCGACTTTTGGAGGGCTGGCGAGACCCAAAAAATATGGGTCTCCCTCCAAGCAGTTTCCCAAAGTTGACAATCCTGCATTTGTGTGCCCCCCCCCCCCCCTTATACGAAATCCTGAATCCGCCCCTGGTTGAATCATTTGTGTTATTATTCTATAAGTCAAGCAATAAAGTATGGATATGGAATATGAAAAAAAAATATATATATATAGTAGATTCATTAATGCCTTCACATATCAAAATACAAGTCCATAGCCTACAAGGATGTAGATACGTCTACAAAACTCTTCTTGGAAAATGAAAATGTATACCCTCAATATGTTTGAAATGGAAACGACATTTAGATTACACTCCTGAAAGTTTAAAAATGCAGAAATATCATTTAAAGATATTTCGTTTTACTCCGGATATTCAGATATTGGTTTGAGATATTTCAGTATAAGATAGTAAATAGAATTCTCTTCTTGAAAAAGCAGTTACGAAAAGTCAGTAACGAAAAATGTTCGTTTTGTAAAAAAGAGTTGGAAGAAAATTGTACATTTCTTTCATGAATGTGAAATCTGTTAATCAATCTGGAATGAAACAGCAAAATGAATACATGAAGGCTCTCAGAACAGATGAAATATAATTTAGAAAATATAATTTTGGGTTTTGAAAAGAAGGGAAATGATAGCAACAATTGTTTGTACAAAAGTTTATTACAAAATTCCCATAGTTACTACCATGAAGAAGAAGAAAAAATACAGCGTTATTAGGATAAGAGATATATTCTATATCGGGTATGGCAGTCACTTCAACTTTTGCTTGTAGAAATGTAAATGAGAGAAATGTAAAAATATTGTGATTTATTTTAGTTTGAAATATATATATATAAGTTTCATTGAGATATAAAGCGTTGTTTTATTTGACTCAATGAAATAGCATATGGAAGGCTAAAACGTTTGAAAAAAATCTTTTGAATAACTGTAAAAAGAGCGAACAGTATATTATATAGGAATCTTCATGGTCTTCCAGGAACCTAATCTCACGATGTTCCAGGATTTGTAATGTGTATTTATAATCCAAGAGAGAACTGTACACGAATCTTCTGGATGTCGTTCTTCCGGAAAACTAATCTCTCGGTGTTTCATGATGTTTTCGTCTCACCATGAGCTCGACACCAGCATAACCAAACATTCCTAACCCAAGGACACACACCAAGATGGTGAGTTTGATCCAGACGCAGAGGAAGTTACTGTAAGCAAAGGCCACGGTGAAACCTACGGACTCCCAGAGACGATAATTGGAAAAGGCCTGCTCCTGCTGGTCAAGGAAGAGTAAACCATAAAGGACTGCATGGATGAGTAAGGGTAAAAAGAGGAAAAAGTTTATTACATATTATCATTACTACTGTTACTTTTTAACAATTATACAGGGTAAAGTTTAGTTCAAGTTCTAGTAATGGTTTATTTCATTTAAAATTCAATACATGATTGGCAGCCCAAGGGCTGAAATTAGCATGCTCACATTGCAGAAATACATAAAAATTGATCATGGATAGAAATAACATATGAAATAAGAATGACAATATACATAACAAAATAAGTAAATACAAAACATGAATACAAATCAGAATTTTAAAATTGGACTGAAATTAAAACTGACACAGAGATTATAAAATAAAAAAAAAAATTCTATTTCTGTAAAATTTTTAAGGAGAAATATAATGAACATTACTGGGAATTGAGTAGATCTATGAAATGTGGTATTGCACTCTTTCTGAATCGAACCGTTTTGCATTTAAACTGTGCAAAATTTGATACATGTCTTAAAGAAATTTTTCTTTTTTGGTTACCAGTCTTTACATTGTGTGCTATTTAACAGAGATTTAGCAAACTCAATACATAGTTTTTCTCGCCTAGTTTCTAACCGTTGTAATTCACATTTTGTAAGAGCATTTTCATAATCTACGTAATATGTACCAATAACTATTTTACACACTCTTTTCTGTATTCCCTCTAAACGTCCTACATGTTTAATAGTAAGTCCACCATTAAAAACTGGTACACAGTATTCCAAGATTCGACGAATATACCCAACATAAATTTGTATGAGATCAGACATCGGGAGGTTATACATAACTGTTTGACCATTCTAAACATATACGATTTTCTGTTACATCTTTTTAAAATATCTGCAGTTTGAGTATTCCATTTCAAGTTCGACTGAATATATACACCAAGTATTTTTACAGTTTCAACATATTTAAGAGAAGAATCACCGATGTATAATACTTCAGGTAAACATGGTAAAGGTGGGTTTCTAACAATTGTAATTCTGATAACACTGCATTTATTGGGATTGAGTTTCATGTTATTATTAGAAGACCAGTTTACTAATTCATTCAGGTGAGATTGCAATATTGATGGAGTTGGTAGTAAACGATTTTCTACCAATGTAAGGTCATTCACATATTTAAATGTGGTAATATTTCATTTAGACATGCATCATTAAACATAATCAAAAACAATATGGGTCCTAATTTCGTGCCTTGAGGCACACCAGCATGATTTGTTTTATAAGAAGATAATACTCCATAATATTTTACACATTGCAAACGATTGTCTAAGAAACTAATTATAACAGTAATAGATAATAATTAATTTATTATCTTATGAAATAATGATCAGCAGAACCGCAACGCTGATGAGATTTTATACACGGAATCAGTAATATTGGAAGGTGTATGCCCTTGTATAATCTTCTATAATATAACAAAACTAAAGTAGGCCTACTCCGTCGACATGTGCGAAATCTAAAATGAGAGGAAAATTGGGTAAGAAATAGAAAGTGAGAGGAATGGGGGGGGGGGGGGGACTGTAAAACGAGAAAAGAGAGAAGAGTGACGGCGAAAATACCAGGGAAACAAGATAAGTAGAGAAGGGGAAGAATATATGTGTGTAAAAGAGTAAGTGTGAAAAAGAAGGTTTTTGTTTATGTTTTTGTTTTTATCATTGTATACGATATGTATTTCTGTTAAACTACCTGCGTTATTTACTACGTGCTATTATATATAAATCTTTTGATAAATCATGAAATATATTGTATTATTGATTGTTGTAAAACGCATAGAGAATCTATTATTATGCGCAATATAAAAATCACTTTATTATTATTATTATTATTTTTTTTTTTTGGGGGGGGGGGGGGAGCTGTCAAAGACGGAATGAAAGATACGGTAGGTGAAATTATGAAGCCTATGACAGGAATCGTTAATCAGGGCCAAGAATTTTGTTTTTTCCTAAATAGACCAAAGCAAATGATGTCTAATCTTGAGAGGGAGCGCTTCCTATCAATTATCCGGTCAATCAGAAATCTGGTAATTACCATTCAACTGTGTTTGCCAGACAGCATCTGCGACTCCCCACATCGCAGCGATAACGAAGAAGACGGGAAGGTCGTCATAACAGGGTTCCCAGACGAAGAGAGTAATGATGAGTGAGACATTGATGAGGGCACCGAGGCAGAAGAATGGGATCTGACCAGTGTACTTGACGAGGCGACCGAATATGACGGAGCAAAGGGCGTCAGCTACTCCGTAACAAATCATGATGTAGCCTACCCAGCCAACGCCCAGGCTACAAGTAACTTAAGACTGAAGAGGAGTATAATTGAGAGGAGGAAGTATGGGAGGGGAGATGGGGAGGAAGGGAGGAAGAAGACCAGGGGAGGCGAGATGGCGGAGAATGGGAGAAGGTGGAAGTAAAGGAGGATAACAGAAGGATGAGAAATTATGGGAGGAAGTTGAGGCAGAGGAGGTAGAAGGGAAGAGGATAACCAGGAAGACAAGGAAAAGGAAGGAAAGAGGAGAAGAAGTAATTTAAAAAATCAGAATAAGAAAGAAGAGCAGAATGAGAAGAGTGAACGAGGAGCATAGGAGAATGTGGGTGAGAAAGGATGGAGATGTTAAGTTGGTAACGAGAACGAAATAAAAGAATAAGCAAATATTTTCAAATAGAGCAGGGAAAGGAGGGGAATAAAATGTGAAGGCAGTAGCAAATTTAAAAGAGAAAAGCGATAAGAAAGGGAATAGAGAAAGAGAAAGAGAAAGACAGAGATAGGGAGAGATATACAGAGGGAGAGAGAGAGAGAGGGGGGGGGGGGGAGAAACACAGAGATATAGAATAATCCGATATCTGACAGTAATGGATCAGTAATGAACTTGGTTATCAGCTCATGCTATTATCTCCTTATCTTCTCTTTCATCATTCGTGTTTTTTGTGCCATCTACATTAGAATCACGATTTAGGTGAATAATAATAACAACATTGTTTTGAAAAGCTCAGCATCGGGTATATCATAAATCAATTTTACCGATTCTTAACGGTTGCTACATTATTTCTTCTTTAGTGCAAATAACAAGTAACGGGCATATAATACGTGAAATTAATCATAATTAGATTCTTGTCTGTAGCTTCTTTCAAATCTGTAAATGGCTTTTTGAACAACTTGTTTCATAATAAAAGTCAAAAAGTTTCACACTATCAAATATGATATATATTCCGCATTCAAGACAAGAAAAAGTTTCAGCGCTGTGATATAATGGTGGAGGTTTTTTTTTAAATTTTATTTTTTTTATTTTTTTACTGTCATTAGAGAGGTCCTGGGTTAGATCCTAGCATTATTATAAACACACCTTAGTGAATTCGCCCGAGATGAAAGCCATTTCCAACCCACTGTACATTGTGAGAGGAATAATGAGTAGCATCTTCTTATCCTTCATGAGCCGTGTCGTCGCGAAGAATAAATCAAAGGTTCCCTGATCACGAATCTTCCGACTTGCTGCAAGGTTGTCGACGAGGACAGCTACGATGATTACGGCCATGACTCCGGGGACGAGATAGATGCTGAGTACAGTGTAGGTCAGGCTCTGATCGGGAGGATCACAGTACGTTCCATTAACATCCCCCGTCTCTAAAGTTGGAGCGTTGGGGCGTGAGTAGGGGAGGGGCGGGGGGGGGGGGGGGGGAGTGAGAGTGTTTTGTGTGCGGGCTCGTAATAAAATGCTATTCCTTTACAAGTTCCAAAGTACTTGGAACCGTCGTCAGTTACTTGATAACTGAAGCGAACCACAATAAATTTCACTTCAATTCAATTTAATGACATTTATTTCCAAACTTTTCAATATAAGTATACAAATTAATAAATCAACAAAATAATCTATATGTTTTTTAACAAATATATGACAAATATATATTCATGTGGTACATACATTGTAAAAACAATAATAATGATTATCATATCCGTCATGAAATGAATCTGCGCAATTGAATGGTCCAGTGCGCGTGATGTGACAAAATACAATTCCCACTAGCATGACTATATAGACTCATGCAAATGAGCAAATTGCCACGGAGGGTTATATCTGACGTCAAGACCCTGAATATTAATACTATTGTTTTAGGGACGGGCGCTTGATAAAGTCATCATTACGCGTTTAATAACCGCGCAAATTCATCCCTTCTTCAAAACTATTTTGTGTACGTAAGTGTGCTGTCTACCATAGGCCTACGGTGCAGATGATCATAAGTAGATGAGTAGATTCAGGCTTTAGTTCAAAGATGACGGATATAAACCAAATATATATTGCCTACATTCGAGGGCGCACGCTTGTAATTATTTCCACATAGGCTCATGTGTTAAAAATGAGAAATGAAAAAATCATGTAAAATAGGTGATAGCAATGGCACCATTAAAACTTGTGTCTTGACTAGTTCAAACAATTGTCTTGACTTCCTGAAAATATGAAGGGGGTGTTTTTCAGCATTTTTTCTCTCTACAGTGGCTGCAACTTAGACTAACCACAAACCTGGTCTGAGCTACAGTGGTTATGAGGTTTCTTGGGCTGCTAATAAAGTCCCCATAAAATCCCAATGGGACCAACTCCTGCTCTCTCATGGGACTGATCTGAACCAGTAATTATCCCTCTTTAAGTACATATGGAAAAAAAGTGTTCAAATATTTATCATTGATTTTATATGAATTTTTTTCAACAATTACATCATCTTTGGTACGGGTCGACTGGGGATTACCCTAAATGACTGGATCTCTAATTACAGGCGTGCGTCCTTCAGTCTCTAGTTAAAATATGATACCCTCCAGTCGGTGATGTGAAGACCACCATTTTCCTTCGGGGCTGCGCCCCTCATGAAAATAGTCTTGGTTCACGTCACCTCGAGTACCATATTTCCAACCAGACCCTCTCATGACAGTATATATTTGTATATTATTGTTAGTAGCATCATCATCATTATTATTATTAGGCCTCTTATTATTTTTTATCATTATTATCATCATTATCAATATTATCATTCTTATTATTATCATTATTGCTATTGTTGTTGTTTTCAGTAACTGTTGCTATATTTACCTACGTAACAGTCGTGCGCACCACATTTATATGTGCTATTTACAAAGGATGTTTCTTGTCTGAAAACCAGAGATGATATGAGGTTTCCAAGAATCTGAGATGACTGGAAAATGAAGAAGAAGATACCTCAAAGCGAGACACGATCGAAGGAACAGTCTCCCCTGAAAATCAAAAAGGTATGAAAGATTGAAACTCATTCGATAATATAATATTGCTATAAATCACTTAATGACAACTCCGTTCCAAATATTAATTGTTTTGATTAGAACAATGTAGAAGCAGAAATAAAAGATAATCTGAGAGTTTGAGAGAAAAATGGGATGAACAATCATAAAGTTTTATTTTGTTTTTGTAATCAGGGTTTAATTGGCAACTTGGTTATGAAACTGTAATGTTATAGCCTTCGAACACATCACTTGTTTTGTTTGTTTTATGTCAAATTCATATCTTGTCGGATTTACATTCTTTATTGATTTTTTTACCGATCATATTATTCAAATATAAATAAGAAGAAACAATGCCCACAAACGGTGGTTATATGATTACCTGTCAGTTTGGAATACGCGCCAGCAATCGTGGTGAGATAGGTGCTCTTGGCGGTCCATAGGGGTGCGGCACCAAGCCCAAGAAGGACAGAAGTGGGTATGAGGGTAGCCCAAGACGAGTAAAAGTTGGCTGCTGTAAAGAGGGCGTAGCATATCTCGCTCACCACCAACGTCCATTTTAATCCAAGATGGCGGATCATTACCGAAGGAATCAACATGGCTACCCAATGAATGTAATCAAACAAAACAAGTAGAAACGGCATGATCAGAGAATGGTTCGACTATAACGGATAAATTAACAAAATATTAGCATACCTTGCACGCCACAAACGTCCATTTCTATCAAATTAAGATGGTGGACTATTAGCGAGGGAATGAACCTGCATACAGCATCATCAGTGTAGCACACGAGTATGAATTCACAAAATATTATTTAATAAGTAACTGTTATTAACACCATCTTTTCCCGTCGTTTCAGTAGCCATTTATGATAATATCTAATGCTTTTTAAATCAATATCTGTGAAAATGGCTCTTTACTGGTCTATATCATAAAACATGCACTGAGACGAGAATGGCATGGTTGATTTGGTGGCCGAAAAAATCTTTATCGTCACCATCATTATCATCATCACTATCATCTATGGCTAATATTTAGTGATGCCTTTCATATTACGTCGGATTAAAGAGTTCAACATTTCACACGAGCCAACCCACCTGATACGATGAGTGTAGCATATATGGTACTAAGGGAGGCAAGACCCAAACCAGCATCACAGTTAATACTACTCTGAAGATTGGACAGTGCTTGGAAGGCTGTGAAGACGAAGAGGAAGGCGCTGCTGATCAGGAGAAGGTTTTTGTAGATCCTCTTCCTGTCCCATGATGACGCAAGCCCGTCATCACCCTCCTGACTGTCGTCCCTTGATGACGGAGAACTTCGCAGCCGGCATCTTTTCGTTGCTCTCCTTGTCTTCCTCCTTCTCGTAACCGTTCCCTAGCTTTGGGTCTTCTGGATTGTACATAACAAATAATCTTTGTTTGTTTGTTGTTGTTTTTTTTGCCGATTTTGGTTCAAGTCTACTTTACATTTTGGGGTGTGATGTCATTAATTAAAATCATTAGGATGAGATTTGGGTTAAAACAGAAGCAATATGAAACGAGAAACACAAGAGAAAAACTTTCACCTGAATATTTTCAATAGCGGAGCTGTACAGAATTAAGTAGCTGTCACACCTTGGCGATTTAGCAAGCGTATGCCGACATTAAAAAAAAAAATTGGCGAATACGCTGGCGGACGTCGAATAACTTATGGGTAAGTTTTGTATAAGTTAAGAGCACGCTGGAGCACGCTGGTATACGTCTAGTACGGCGAGGTCGTCGAATAAATTTCAAATGCTACGCATTCGTTGGTATAAGTTATCAAAACGTTCCATATAAGTTACTAATATGTTATGTATACGCCCAACATTGAAAAAAAAAAACAAAAACAAAAACATCGATAGTTCAGGTATACCAGCGTGTTAGAGAAATTTTGATACGTGGGCATACGCTGGCCTCTGAATAGCAGAGCTATACAGAGGGATTAAATGAAAATGTCGCTCTTATTGTGGCCCCATATGCATAAACAGTGTAAAGTGGATCATGTGCATGGCTACCCACTTTTTATGACACAGTGAATGCACGATATATGTGTATTAATATGATTCATTATAAATTTCAACCATTTTGTTGAACCAATGATTGATTTAATGAATGCTGGTTGTTGTAAGGTTGTAAGGAATACCTTACATATGTGATTACGGATTACCACAATGAAATGTCCCTATATTTATGATATCATGCAGTCATAATCAATAGTGGCCATAACTGCCGCGACCACGCCAATATGACCTCGTTGACACTATGTTAATAAAATTTGAATGGATAGAGTTGTGAAAAAAAAATTGCTTTGGAACTGAAAGCTAAATAGTTCCTCTGCATAGTCAGGGGTGTAACATATTCAACATTTATTATCATTATTTATTATTTCACTTATGAATTTGATGCAGCTATCGAAAAAGTGAAAAAGGAGGCCACAATTATCCCAGTCTACCCTAATTCCATCGAACCGGAACTTCAACATCTCCAGGGTCAACACGACAACCACCAACACCATCACCACCAATACCACCAATACCATCACCATCACCATCAATGCTACCAACACCACGAATACCACTTACACCATCACTACCAATACCACCCACACCACCACCATCACCACCAATACCATCACCACCAATACCACCACCACCAACACCATCACCACCAATACCACCCACACCACCACCATCACCACCAATACCACCCACACCACCACCATCACCACCAATACCATCACCACCAATACCACCACCACCAACACCATCACCACCAATACCACCCACACCACCACCATCACCACCAATACCGCGACCATCACCACCAATACCGCGACCATCACCACCAACACCACCAACACCATCAATACCACCCACACCACCACCATCACCAACAATACCACCACCACCAACACCATCACCACCAATACCACCACCATCATCACCAATACCACCACCACCACCATCACCACTAATACCGCGGCCATCACCAACAATTCCACCACCACCAACACCATCACCACCAATTCCACCAAAACCACCACCTATACCATCAATATCACCAATACCACCACCACGAAGACCATGAATACCACCACAACCACGATACCACGAATACAACGAATACCACTACCACCCTCATCATCAACATTATCATCTTACTAGTTATTTCGATGCTCTAGCTGTCTTCTGCTCTTATATTATCGCCTATGTACCATACAGTGCGTGTTACATACAATGTATTTTTTACTATTTTTGCTGCTGTAGTCCTCTCATTCACAAATTATAGAATAACTTGTCTGTTGTCCGTTTGTATAGAAGTGGCCTCTGATGTGTTCCCTCTCTGTAATTCAACCATCATGCAAGCCCATTTTCCTTCAAGAAGGTCAGTTCTACGGTTCAGAGCATTACTAATACATAATGGAAAACTCGTACAAAAAATTCTATGAACCAGTTTATAAAAGCTCCATAAATATGCAGACTTCTATTCGAGTTATACTCTCTTTTAATAGTTCTTTAGTGTTTGATTATCGTGGTATAGAAGTATCTGTAAAGTATTAATGAGAGCCCGCCTCATGAACGGGAGGTCGTGGGTTCGAACCCCGGACGAGTCATGCCAAAGATTTCAAAATGGGACCTTCTGCCTCCTAGCCAGGCGCTCGGCATATTAGAGTGGGGAAGGGTAATAATAACATACTACGTTATGCAGGGCCCGCTGGAAGAGCAGGTTTTTCGGGGGGGGGGGGGCGACCGCCCCACCGCCCCGGCTACGCGCCTGCCAACAAATGTTATGAGAAAATATAACACTGTGGTAAGGGGAATCCCAGTTTTTTGCGCATCACCGTGAGTGGCCATTTCCAGCTCCTTCAGCTAATTTAATGAAAATCATAAAAGTTACGTTCTTTAATTCTATATGGAAGAATAAGCCAGATAAAATTAGTAGGAAACAGGTTGTTGGCACATATGTAGAAGAGAGTCTTACATGGATTCGAAGAATGAGTTTAGGTATATGCAGTGGTGTAGCCAAGATTTTTCAATAGGGGGGGGGGGGCGAGGCCAGACGTGAAGGATCCAACCGCGTAGCCATGGCTTCCCTAGCCTTTTCGCTCTCCTTTTTAAGGGTCTGAATAGGGGAGGGGGCATGCCCCCTTGTGCCCCCCCTGTCTACGCCAGTGGGTATATGTATTCATCTCAACCATTTAATGCAGTCACTTTTAATAACACTATTTGCAATAGGGTTTGGTGATGAATAATTTCAACATTATCTCATGAAGTTGCTAATCCATTTTGGAAAGATGTTTTTCACGCTTTGTCTTTATTGAGTCGAACAGAAGGAAATGATTGGGTAACTTATCCGTTGTGCATGTTGTGGAGAAATAGCTCCATCCAGTTCGGGTCAAAAATCTGTATTATTCAGATCTTGGTATGAAAAAGCCATCAGACGTATCAATGACTGGACTGATGATGAGGGGAATTGTTGACTCGTTAAGAATGTGAGCAAAAGTTGAATTATTTGTCTTATTATTCTATAAGTCAAACAATAAAGTGTGGATATGGAATTTACATTGAAAAATGTGAAAATAATATAGTAGATTCATTATTAAATGGCTTCACATATCAAAATCTTACATAGCCTACAAGGATGTAGATACGTCTACAAAACTCTTTTTGGAAAAAGAAAATGTATACCCTCAAAGGAGGTTTAAACCATGGGTGAGGTTTAAACCTATAATATAAAAATATTATAATTTTTGGTTTTGAAGAGAAGAGACTGATGTTTTTTAAATTGCATAGTAACTCTGATTAAACAACAAATGTTTGTACAAGCTTAATATATTCATTCTATATCGGGTATGTACAATGGCAGACGCCTCAACCTTTGTTTGTAGAAACGAAAATGAGAGAAATGTAAAAAAACTGTGTTTAATTTGAGTTTAAGATACATATCAATTTCATTGAGTTGTAAAGTGTTGTTTTATTTGACTCAATAAAATAGCCTATGGAAGGCTAGAAAATTAGAATAGAAACTGTGACAAGAGTGAGCAATATATTAGGAATCTTCATGGAGTCTTTCTTCCGGAAACCTAATCTCACGATGTTTCAGGATTTTGATGTGTACACGGCTATTTATAATCCAAGAGAGAATTGTACATGAATCTCCTGGATGTCTTTTTCTTCCGGAAAACTAATCGCTCGTAGTTTCAGCATTTGTAATGTGTACATGGCTACTATAATCTAAGAGAAAACTGTACAAGAATCCTGTGGATGTCTTTCTTCCAGAAAACTATTCTCTCGGTGTTTCAGGATTTGCGATGTGTACACGGCTACGCTCCCTTTCCTGATGTTTTCGTCTCACCATGAGCTCGACACCAGCATAAACCAGCATTCCTAACCCAAGGACACACACCAAGATGGTTAGTTTGATCCAGACGCAGAGGAAGTTACTGTAAGCAAAGGCCACAGTGAAACCTACGGACTCCCAGAGACGATAATTGGAATAAGCTTGCTCCTGCTGGTCAAGGAAGAGTATACCGTAGAGGGCTGCATTGGTGAGTAAGGGTACAAAGAGGAGAAAGTTTATTACATATTATCATTACTACTGTTACTTTTTAACAATTATATAGGGTATAGTTTATTATCTAATGAAATAATGATCAGTAGAACCGAAACGCTGATAGGATTTTATACACGGAATCAGTAATATTCGAAGGCGTATGCGCTTGTATAATCTCCTATAATACATTATGATGGGGTACCTAAAGCTACGCACTTTGTTTCCAGCGGCTAAAAAGTCACTTTTTCAATGATTAATGCGAATTTCTTTCATATATCTTGGTTCTACATACTCTTAAATTACATTCCCTGAGAAAATTACGACGGACAAATATCAATAACATTAATTTTCAAGTCGATGTCGATACCCATGTCGAATTTGGTTGAAAAAATGAAAGGGTCCTAAAGCTACGCACATGTAATAAATGAATGCAAATCTTAATTTTCAAGCTGACTAATGCGAATTTCCCACCGATTTACAAATAATGGTAAAATCACAAAAATAAAGGAAAATTACTCATTCTTTTTGGCAAACGTAAATGATAATCTCGTTGCTTAGTCACACCAAAAGTTTGGCGCATTGACCGCGTCGTATTGCGCGTATTTACGGGATGCGTCGCTTTAAGACCTGCGTAGCTTTAGGACCCCTGACCATATATATAACTCTTTTAGCAGTAAGCCTATTCGACATGTGAGAAATGTGAAATGAGAGGGAAACTGGAAATAGAAAGTGAGAGTAATGGGGGAGGGGGAGGGGGGCCGTAAAACGAGAAAAGAGAGAAGAGTGACGGCGAAAGTACCCATGGTACCGGAGGAACAAGAAAAGTAGAGAAGGGGAAAGAATATATGTGTATGTGAGAGAGTGAGAGAGAAAAAAAAGGCTCTTTTTTTGCTTGTTTTGTTTTTGTTTTTTGTTTTTTGTTTGTGTTTTGTTTTGTTTTGTTTTGTTGTTGTTGTTTTTTTTTGGAAGGGGGGGGGGGGGGCTGGCAGAGACGGAATGAAAGATATGTAGGGGGGGGGGGGGGTTAGATCTGAGCAATCTAAAAAGGTGCAGTCATGATGATGAATATTGAAAAGGGGATATAGGTTTTCTATTATATATTTAGTTTTTCCATTTTATATTTAGGATTTTACGGTGGGTGAAATTATGAAGCTTATGACAAGAATCGTTAATCAGGGCCAAGAAAAATATGCTGTTTTCCCTAAATGGACCAAAGCAAATGATATCTGATCTTGAGAGGGAGTGCTTCCTATCAATAATCCTGTCCTTCAGTAATCTGGTAATCACCATTCAACTGTGTTTGCCAAACAGCATCTGCGACTCCCCACATCGCAGCGATAACGAAGAAGACGGGAAGGTCGTCATAAAAGGGTTCCCAGACGAAGAGAGTAATGATGAGTGAGACATTGATGAGGGCACCGAGGCAGAAGAATGGGATCTGACCAGTGTACTTGACGAGGCGACCGAATAGGACGGAGCAAAGGGCGTCAGCTACTCCGTAACAAATCATGATGTAGCCTACCCAGCCAACGCCCAGGCTACAGGTGACATAAGACTGAAGAGGAGTATAATTGAGAGGAGGAAGTATGGGAGGGGAGATGGGGAGGAAGGGAGGAAGAAGACCAGGGGAGGCGAGATGGCGGAGAATGGGAGAAGGTGGAAGTAAAGGAGGATAAGAGGAGGATGATAAATTAAGGGAGGAAGACGAGGCGTAGGAGGAAGAAGGGAAGAGGATGAAATGTGAAGGTAGCAGCAAGTTTAAAAGAGAGAGGAAGAGAAAGAGAAAGAGAAAGACAGAGATAGTGGGAGATATACAGAGAGGAAGAGAGAGGGAGAGGGGGGGGGGGGAAGGAAACATAGAGATATAGAATATTCTGATGTTACTCATCAGTAATGAACTTGGTTATCTGCTTAACGCACTTATCTCCTTATCTTCTCTTTCATTATTCATGTTTTTCTTGTGCCATCTACATTCGAATCACGATTTAGGTGAATAATAATGAGTGTTTTGAAAAGCTCAGCATCGTATATAAAACAAATCAATTTTACCGATATCATCAACTTTCTTAAAGGTTGATACGTTATTCATTCTTTAGTCATGTTAGTACAAATTCTATGTAACGAGTAAATGATAAGTGAAATAAATCATGGTGAGAGAGAAAAAAAGAAACATTATTATTATTATTATTTTTTTTTATTTTTTTTTATTTTTTGCTTTCACATTCTTGTCTGTAGCTTCTTCAAAATCTGTTAATGGCTTTTTAAACAACTTGTTTCATAATAAAAGTAGAAAAAGTATCACATTATCGAATATGACAAATTTTCCGCATGCACGACAAGAAAGAGTTGTAGCGATGTGATATAATGGTGAAGGATTTTGACTCTCATTAGAGAGGTTCTAGGTTCGATCCTAGCTCGGTGCTTACATCCTTGGACAAGGTGTTTGCCCACATTTGCCCTTCTAGACCCAGGGTCCCGTTGCATAAAACTAACTCCCATGGAAATCTTCATTTTGATTGGCTGGTGAGTGATGTTACCATGGTAGTTACCATTGATAGCAGAGTTACCATTAATATTAAGTTTTATGCAACGGGACCCAGGTGTAGATGGGTATCAGGCAATGCTGGGGTAATGATAATAGCATGGCCTGAGGTAGAGCAGTATTCGGCTACCCTGGTAAATAAAACATTAATATTATTATCATCATAATCATTATTATTATTATCATTATTGTTAAAATCTTATTTTTATTATTACTGTCATTATTACTATAATCATCATCATTATTAATAGTAGTAGTATAGTAGTATTGTTATTACTATTGTTATTATTATTATCATTATTATTATTATTATTATTATTATCATTATTATTATTATCATCATCATCATCATCATTATTTTATCCTTATTATTATTATTATTATTTTCATTATTATTATCATGAACATCATCATCATTATCATAAACACACCTTAGTGAAGTCGCCCGTGATGAAAGCTTGTTCCAACCCACTGTATATTGTTAGAGGAATTATGAGTAGCATCTTCTTATCCTTCATGAGCCGTGTCGTCGCGAAGAATAAATCAAACGTTCCCTGATCACGAATCTTCCGACTTGCTGCAAGGTTGTCGACGAAGACAGCGACGATGATTACGGCTATGACCCCGGAGACAAGATAGATGCTGAGTAGAGTGTAGGTCAGGCTCTGATCTGGAGGATCACAGTACGTTCCATTAACATCCCCTGTTTCTAGAGTTGAAAAAAGAATGTGAATATAATCAATCAAGATCCTTTCGAATAGTACTTAAAGTCCTGAACCTGCGCCATGCAGAGGCGTGAGGAGAGGGGGGGGGGGGGGGGGGGGTTGAGAGTGTTTTGTAAGTGCGGACTCGTAATAAAATGCTATTACTGGGGGTAATTATACAAGTTGTAAAGTACTTTCGTCAGTTACTTGATAACTGAAAGGAGCCACATGAAATAGTAATAATAAAAATAACAATAATTATTATTATTGTTAGTAGCATCATCATCATTATATCATTATTATTAGGCCTATTATTATTCTTTATTATTATTATTGTTATTATCGATATTTTCATTCCTATTTTTATTATCATCATTAATATTAATATCATTATGTTTTCAGTAACTGTTATCATATTATTTACCTACGTAACAGTCTTGCGCACCACATTTGTATGTACTATTTACAAAGGATGTTTCTTGTCTGAAAACCAGAGATGATATGAGGTTTCCAAGAATCTGAGATGACTGGAAAAAGAAGAAGAAGATACCCCAAAAGCGAGACACGATCGAAGGAACAGTCTCTCCTGAAAATCAAAAAGGTATTAAGACTGAAACTTATTCGATAATATTATGGTGCTTTTAATCACTTAAGGACAACTCCGTTCCAAATATTAGTTGTTTTGATTAGAAGCAGAAATAAAAAAGAACCTGAAAGTTTCAGAAAAATGGGATGAACGATTGAAAACTTCATTTTTTTTTGTAATCAGGGCTTAAATTGGCAATTCGGTTATGAAACTGTAATATTATAGCCTTAGAACATATCACTTGTTTTGTTTGTTTTATGTCAGATTTAATATATTGTCGGATTTACATTCTTTATAGATCTTTTACTCACCGATCATATTATTCAAATATAAATAAGAAGAAACAATGCCACAAACAGTGGTTATGTGATTACCTGTCAGTTTGGAATACGCGCCAGCAATCGTGGTGAGATAGGTGCTCTTGGCGGTCCATAGGGGTGCGGCACCAAGCCCAAGAAGGACAGAAGCGGGTATGAGGGTAGCCCAAGATGAGTAAAAGTTGGCTGCTGTATAGAGGGCGTAGCATATCTCGCTCACCACCAACGTCCATTTTAATCCAAGATGGCGGATCATTACCGAAGGAATCAACATGGCTACCCAATGAATGTAATCAAACAAAACAAGTAGAAACGGCATGATCAGAGAATGGTTCGACTATAACGGATAAATTAACAAAATATTGGTATACCTTGCACACCACAAACGTCCATTTTTATCCAAAATTGTGGATTATTACCGAGGGAATGAACATGGATACCCATGAAAGAAATCAAACAAAATAAGTAACAGCATCATCAGCGTGGCACACGAGTATGAATTCACAAAATACTATTTAATCATCGACTGTTATTAACACCATCTTTTCCCGTCGTTTCAGTCGCCTTTATGATAATGTCTGAAGCCTTATCAATCAATATCTGTGAAAATGGCTCTTTACTGGTCTATATCATAAAACATGCACTAAGACGAAAATGTCATGTTTGCTTTGGTGCCTCCCCCCCCCCAAAAAAAAAAAAAAAAAAATCCTTATCACTGTCATCTATGGCTAATATTTAGTGATGCCGTTCATATTACGTCGGTGAACATGGTTAAAGAGTAAACAATGCAAGCGAGCCGACCCACCTGATACGATGAGTGTAGCATATATGGTACTAAGGGAAGCAAGGCCCAAACCAGCATCACAGTTAATACTACTCTGAAGATTGGACAGTGCCTGGAAGGCTGTGAAGACGAAGAGGAAGGCGCTGCTGATCAGGAGAAGATTTTTGTAGATCCTCCTTCTGTCCCAAGATGACGCAAGCCCGTCATCATCGTCCTGATCGTTGTCCCTGACGATGGAGAAATCCGCAGCCGGCATCTTTTCGTTGTCTTCCTCCTTTTCGTACCCGTTACCTAGCTTTGGGTCTGCTGGATAACAGATACAATAAAATTGTGTTTTGAACAAATTAAGTGTCCGGGGGGGGGGGGGGTGTTTCATAAAGCTGTTAGTAAAGTTACGCATGACTTTAAGAACGACTTGAATATGACAAGCCAAATGGAATGCTAAATCATTTTTAACTGCATCAACTAAAGTTGAACTGTGCAGACGTAGATTAACATTATTATTATTATAACAAGTATTTTTAATGCAAAGTAAATTTTTTGCCATGATTTAATTTAGGTTTTTCTAAAAAAACAGTCACACTTTGTCAAAACATCAGGAAAAACTTTGGGCATCCTATCTGGCACTTCATATTCAAGTCGTTCGTAAAGTCATGCGTAACTTTACGAACAGCTTTATGAAACACCCCCCTGATCATGTAAATCATACTAAATTCGTTTACTACTACTACTACTACTACTACTACTACTACTACTACTACTACTACTACTACTACTACTACTACTACTACTACTACTACTACTACTACTACTACTACTACTACTACTATTACTACTATTGGATATTTTTATAGCGCTCATATCCACCATGCAAGGTGATCAAGGTGATCAAGGTGCACGATATATGTGTACTGATGTGACTGCTTATTTCAACCATTTTGCTGAACCAATTATTGATTCAATGATTGCTGGTTGCTGTAAGGTGTATCAGGAATACCTGGCATATGTGATTACGGATTACCACTATGAAATATCCTTATATTTATGATATCATACAGTCGTAACAAATAGGGGCTACAATTGTACCGACACGCCAATTTGACCTTGTGTTAATTAACATCTGGATGGATAGAATTGTAAAAAAAAAAACAATTGAAAGCTGAATAGTTCCTCTACATAGTGATGTAAGATATTCAAGATTATCACTTATAAATTTGATGCAGCAGTCGAAAAAGTGAAAAAAGGGGGCCACAATTTAACCAGTCTACTCTACTTCTATCGAACCGCTACATCACCATCACCACGGTCAACACGCCAGCCACCAACACCATCACCACCAGTACGACCACTGTGTCATACTACCAACACCACCACTATCATTAACACCATCACTACTACCAATACCAGCAGCACCATCACCTCCAATACCACTGACACCATCACCTCCACTACTACCACTTCTATCGAACCGCTACATCACCATCACCACGGTCAACACGCCAGCCACCAACACCATCACCACCAGTACGACCACTGTGTCATACTACCAACACCACCCCTACCACTAACACTACCACTGCTACCAATACCACCAGCACCATCACCTCCAATACCACTGACACCATCACCTCCACTACCACCACCACCGTAACCACCAGTACCACCACCAATACCACAAATACCACCACTAACACCATCACTACCAATACCACCAACACCATCACCACCAATACCACCACCACCATCACCACCAACACCATCAATACCATCGATATCACCAATACCACCATCGTCACCACTACCATCACCACGAATACCACGAATACCATCAACACCCTCACCATCACCATTATCATCTTACTATTTATTTTGATGCTCTAGCTGTCTTCTGCTGTTATATTATCGCCTACTATCATCTCCAGTACAAGCATCACCACCAATACCACCATCACCACCGATAAGACTAGCATCACCACCAATACCACCAATACCACCAATACCACCAACACCCAAACCACCAGCACCAATACTACCAACACCACCAATTCCACTAACACCATGATCATCACCAATACCACCAACACCGTCACCTCCAATACCACTGACACCATCACTACTAATACCGCCAACACAATCTCAACCAATACCACCAGCCTCATCACCACCTATACCACCGATGCCATCACCACCAACACCACCACCACCAATACCACCAATATCACCAACACCAACACCATAATCACCAATACCACCAACACCATCACCACCAATACCACCAGCACCATCACCAGCAATACCATCAATATCACCATTACCACCATCACCACCACGACGACCACCACGAATACCATCATCACCCTCACCATCACCATTATCATCTTACTATTTATTTTGATGCTCAAGCTGTCTTCTGCTGTTATATTATCGCCTATGTACCGTTACAAGACATGTTATATACACTATACGCTCTCATAAAATACTTTGCATTTCTTTTACGATATACTATTGATCAACGTGGTAACCTTTAAATTATTTATTATTAGGCATATCTATAATAGTGTATAAGTAAATGTATATAATTCTTTTAATGGCTCTTTTTCTCATCACCTTACACTATTTGTACATAATCTGATAATTTATATTTCATGAAAGAGCATGTCTAGTTGATCAGTTACGAGTGTTCCGTTTTTGTTTCTGTTTATGTTTCGAATGCTATACTCACGATATATTGTTCTGTTTTTGTCATAACTGTGTTATTCTTCTTTCTTCTTATTATTATCATTATTATTGTTCTGATTATTGCTGTTATATTCAAACAAAATATTGATGGATATATCAATGAAGTTCAATGAATAAATACACACACACACACACACACACACACGCGCGCACACACACTATATTTTTGTTGCCGTAGTCCTCTCATTCGGAAATTACAGAATAACTTGTCTATTGTCCGTTTGTATTGAAGTGGCCTCTGAAGTGCTCCTCACTGTAATTCAGTCACCCTGCAAGATCATTTGCCTTCATGTAGGTCAGTTCTACGGTTCAGAGCGTTACTAATACATAATGGAAAACTCGTACAAAAAAATCTGTGGACAAGTTTATAAAAGCTCTATAAATATGCAGACTTTCATTCGAATTATACTCTCGTTTAATAGTTCTTCATTGTTTGATTATCGTAATAGAAGTATCTGTGAACTGTTAATGAGTTGGTGCCTCTGACAATTCAGCACTAAATATATTGGCCCGAATTCACAAAGGAGGTTTGATTTAAACCATGGTTTAAACCCCCTCCTGGGGTTTTTAAGCGCACAGAATCCGATCCAATCATATGTTTTCTTTGAGCGCGCGCATGGACAATGTGCGCTTATTTACGCTTATTTTATTACGCTTACGGAGGTTTAAACCTTAGCCATGGTTTAAACCTCCTTTGTGAATTCGGGCCATGATGTTACACCAAAATGCAGGCTTTCAAAGTGGACGGTGGTCATGGGGATGGTCATATACCCCATTTTATCTATAATTTCCAGCATTGGTAATCGTGCTGACCGTTCCAAATATACAATTTTGAAGATAGAGTGAGGTTCTGGTATATGGGAATAAATTGTGAAAGAACATTAAGAAACTGTAAAGTGTAGAAGCAAGTGGGAAAGGTATAGTATTGAATTAAATTGAAGGTTTTATGATCTTTTCGTCGCAGCCAGTGGCTGAATTGAGAAAAATTTACAATTATTGATGCAATTCATTAGATTTATATTGAGTATTAAGTATATAAACATGATAAGAATGGTGAGATTTGGAATCACCAAAAATGAGAAGAAATTTACTCAGTCCTGCGAAAAATCGCATGCACTGCACACATAAATAGTTATAAAGGACTACACACAAGTTTGGTTCAAAATCTTTAGCCGTTTCTCGTCATAATTTGAATATAGGTTTTTTGGAGCGCAACCTCTTTCAGGAAATATTTATTCTGTGATGTTTAAATCAGACATAAAAAGAACAAGAAATCTCATAAATTATTTTCTCCTTTACAAGAACTCAACCTTCTCTTTAAATCATACTAGGGAAGATCAAAGTGGAATGGTACCTAAGATCTCTGGTAGGTGTTGAAGATACTCTTCAGCCAGTCTGACGAGGTTTGCTTTATAGAGAGCTTCTTTCAGTCTAAGATTCTGATCACGTGGTGCCACTGTCTGTCTCCAATCGAACAGCATGTCACGTGTTCCTTTGCACGTGACCCGTCTATCAAGCCTATTGGTCTCTGTATATCTATTGATTGCTGCAGGCTTGAATCCGAGGGCTCGTCCTAAAGCTTCCATCTGTTCACTGGTCTCAATGTCTTCAGCTAGACGAACGATTACATCGTATCCTCCATCTGTGGTAATTTATAAGGAAAAGAAGACGGATATGGTTCCGTTGAAGGTACTTCTGGGGAGCGTTTCATGAAAGGAAGTTGTCGGATATTTCATCCGACAACTGTTATAAGCTACTGAAATCCTTGCATCTGATTGGCTGAGAGCAAATTTGTCGGATAAAATATCTGACAAGTCCTTTCATGAAACGCCCCCCTGATCATCCCTTTTGCAGACTTACAAAATTCTGCGAAACTTTGCACGGGTTTAGTAGACATCCTGTAGATACTGCCTACATGGAAGGTCACAATAACTCCTTTGTAAGAAATGAAAATTTTGTTTTTGTCGCAGAGGGGGCTATTCAGAAATCAACGCAAGTACATGTACTAGTAATTATTTCCCCATAGGCTCAAGTCTTAAAAATGAGAGAGAGAGAGAAAAAAAAATAATAATGAAAAATAAGTGCTAGCAATGGCACCATTCAAACTTTTGTCTTTACTAGTTCGAACAGTACCACTGACTTCCTGAAAATATGAACCTGTGTTCCTCAGGTTTTTTCAATTTACATGGGCTCCAACTAAGACTAACCACAAATTTGGTCAAAGCTGCAGTGGTTAGAAGCATAGAGGTTAGAAGGTTTCTTGTGCAACTAATACATTCCACATATAATCCTACTGGGACCAACTGCTGCTCTCTCGTGGGACTGATCTGGGGCCCGTTGCACAAAACTTGCGTTTGAACGCAACTCAGGAAAATCAAACGCAACTTTATTTTCAGCCAATCAGAAGAGCGCATTGAGGACTTGCGTTTGATTTTTAGGGGTTGCGATTAAACGCTAGTTTTGTGCAACGGGCCCCTGAACCAGTCATTATCTATCTTTATGCACATATGAAAAAAGTGTTCAAATATGTATCATTGATTTTATATGAAATTTTTTCCAACAATTACATCATCTTTACGGATCGAGGGGGAATCCCGGAAAATGACTGGATCTAACAACAGGCGTCAAAACATGATTTGGAGAATTACACCAACTTTCGAGTCGAAAAAATAAAATGTTAACCAGTTGTTGTTATTACTTAATTAAAAGCAAATTATAATCCTTTTCACATCCGCACAAGTTTTCCAATTATTATTCTTTTGTAATTTATCGCATACTCACACAACTTCAAAATATAGGGCTGCAAAAGTGATGAAGTACCTTCAAGGGTCAATAGTGATTATGATAATGATGGTAATGATGATAAGAATAATTCTGCTATATATGAAATCTTTTGCAGTGGCGTATAATGAGTTCAACCAAGGCACTGGTTTCGGGGAGGGGGAAGGGGGAATTCGGTTTTAGTCGATGAAATGTGAAAGAAGAACTTGAGGTCACCGAGTTAACTGAGGGTGTTGGATGGCCTGTTTCCATGGTTTCATTTTTTTTCGCATTGTTTTTTTTTCCTTCTGTCATTTCCGCCTTTCCATTGATAGGAGGCCCATGTCTCCATGTCCCCCCCCCCCTCCCCTCCGCAATCATACACCACTGATCTCTAGAACCTAGTCAGAGATGATGTGTCAGTGATTAGGTGATATAGAACTACCAAGGTATGCAGTTCCATGATGGCTATGAATGATATACTGACAATCTTATCTTATCGCCGCAGTTATGGAATTTCGAGATTGAAGGAGTCCATCTTTAGTCCATTTTTCTTTCTTTGTAAAGGACTCTTGCATTTTTGTCGTGTGATCGAGACCTGTTTATTGACAAACAGGAACGAACTCCTGAATAGTTGCTAAATCGAACCTAGACAATGTGGTTTACAAACGGGCGGCATCGTCCAAAGCTTCAACATCAGTATGTATTACTTATCAGTGCACGAGACTGAATTATTATTGTTTAGCATAATTATTTTTACGAAAACTGGGAACGGTTAAATTGCTTTGATATCTGTTCTTGTCTTATTTAAAATATCCCTAGCTATTGGTTATGTATTGATTATACTCTATCTAACATAAATCGAGTGAAAACATACTGGGCCGTCGGTCTGGTGGGCTGTCGGTGTACTGGGATGTCCCGTCCCGGTATCATCATTTTCTTCTCTAATCGGCCTCTTTTTCTTCTTATGTCTTTTTTTTTCTCTCTCTCTCTCTCTCTCTCTATCTCTCTCTCTCTCTCTCTCTCTCTCTCACACACACACACACACACACACACACACTTCTCATGTTTCCTATTTGTTTTATTCGTTAAGAAAGAGGGGAGGGTATACTCTTTGATGCAAATGACTGTGGAAAAATTACAACAAACTATTGTTACAGTAATGGGACAGGACAAACTGAAATATAGGATAAAATAATTCGATCACATCAAGCTGTAGACTTCCAGCATGTTCAGGTTTCTTAAAAGTAAGAAAACCTTTTAACGTCAGGGAAGAGAATAATTAGACCATCTGGAAATAAAAAAAGAAAGGAGAGAAAAAAATAGTGAGCAAATTGTGGATACGTAACTTGGAGAGCTTATTTTCCAGGGAGAGCTATGTAGAAGAATACAGATTTTTTTTTTCTTCAAATTGCTTATATCTTAAGAGTCTTACCTTTGCTCTCATTGTTCCCCTGTAGCGTCATTTTGTTGAATTCAGTACCTCTAAATGAAATAAGACACCAAAACATTCACCAGAAATATCGAGTTGTGCAAAACTTGAGATTATTCACTATGTTAGTAGGTAATGACAGTTAGAATGATTATTTCTTATTATTGTATGGTCCGATGAAGTATTTGATCCCGCAATCATCGAATCGATAGGTTCAGAAAAATAAACAGGACTAAAATACAAAGCATACAAGACGTAGAATGAACTTCGAACCGCTCAACATTGTTTTGCTATCTTTTACATCAAACTCCCTTTGATTTACCAGCTAGATAGCTTTACTTGAACTAAATAAATATTGCCAACAAAATAAGGGGCGTTATTTTCCTGGTAGATACCACATTGCTTTCTCATATCACACTGTTTCAGTAATGAGGGTTGGCGTTGTGCTGTAGTTCTTTTATTTTTACCAACCGAATCTGGAATTTGGCTATACTGTATTTATGAAAGGGGGATTCTGACCCTATTTTGGTCAAGATCATAAAATTGTTATGTTTTCTGACCTAAATCATATATTGCAGTCAAAGGTGACGATGTACACAGTTACTTAAAGGAGTTTAGCTAGGCTACCAGAGTCTGATGTCAGTGCAAAGAGTCCATGCTTTGTGAGCCTTGCGACCTGACTACAACTTAATTTTAAAGAAACTGAAATATGATTTAGATAGACAATTTCGTAAAATGTTAACTGTGGTGGAAAGGTCTTCGGTTGCCGCCGATGCTAGGGCTTTGAGGCTTTGATGATAAGTATCGTAGTCGAGTGGTAATTTGAATCCAGTGAGATCTGTATAGAGCGGAGAGACACTTTTGTTAAGAATTATGTAAATTTAGATTATTTCGATATTCCCCGGAAAAATTGTAGTTGAAACCATTTTGATTATAATATGGGGCATACTACAGGCTATATTCTGCCAATAATGGACGATTTTTAATTTAATTTAATTAATTAATTAATTTATTTATTTATTTATTATTATTATTATTATTATTATTATTATTATTATTATTATTATTATTATCATTATTATTATTGTTATTATTATTACTATTATTATTATTATTATTATTATTTATTTATTTATTTATTTATTTATTTATTTATTTATTATTATTATTTTTTTTTTTTTGGGGGGGGTTCCCTGAAAATCCAAACGGGAAGGGGATCATCGAAAACGGCATTCGTTTACTCTATCTTTTTATATTGTTTATTTGCTTCTTCATTTATATATATATATATATATATTCTTGTTTATATTTACTTATACAATTATACATATATATATTATTTATATATATATATATATATATATATATATATATATATATATATATATATATATATATATATATATATATATATATACATATATATATGTATAATTATATACGTAAATAAATAAAGAAGAATATATATTTTTATATTAGAATTTATTTATTTATTTATTATTTATTCATTTATTCATTTATAATTATTTATTTTTTATTTATTATTTATTATTTATTTATTTATTTACTTTTTTTGGGTGGGGGGGAGGGGGGAGGAGGGAATGCAATTGTTTTATAATTGCAGAAAATCTTGTAATCCCGCTATTATTTGAGATAATGATGACACTTGAGGCACTTTCAGTGGATTCAGTGCTGAAATCGAACTAAACATCTAGATCAAACGAATGAGCACATAATCGCACTCTCTTCATTAGGAAGAGGAGGAGGAGGAGGAGGGGGGGGGGAAATAATTCTGTGCCCACTTCATGGTGAGGGGAGGACCCTCCCCCATTCACCTTAAAGGGGGAAGAGGGAGGGAGTCGTAATGGTATCAATCAAGATGGCGGTCGTACCGGCAGTAACTGAAGTCCTGAACGAATATATATATATATATATATATATATATATATATATATATATATATATATGATATGAATATTTGATATGAATAAGATTTTAGGTTCGGGACAAGGATTCCTCTAGAGTCTCGTCTGCATTTTGGTGTTCCCGCGGATATATTCGTTCAGGACTTCAATTACGGCCGGTACGACCATCATCTTGATTGATACCATAGCTGTTCCCTCCCTCTACCTCTTGATATTAAGTTTCATGTAATCTGTTTAATCAAATCTTTCCAAACAAGCATTCTGACGGATCTATAAACTCTCTATTATCGTTAATAAAACTACACAAAATACCTAATTCTGCAGGGTGTTATGACCGCTATACAATATTTAGAATCATAATATAAAGTACATGTACATTATTTTGTTCATTTATTACTTTATACTTATTTTGGAAAGTTGGAAGTAAATGTCTTTAAATTTAATTTAAAATAGTAGCGCATCGTTTGTTTATCTAGGGTAATAGAGACTAGGTTCACAATGTATGTTCATATTCTCTAAATATAAAAGACATCCTATCGATTACTTTGTATGTCAGGTAGAGTATTTCCACTTTACGATATACAGCTCGAAACAGTTATCTCCTCCAGATCCTAAGAGAGAGAGAGGGAGAGAGAGAGAGGGGGGGGGGGGTAGGAAAAGGGAGAAAGAGAGGAAGAAAAAGAGAGAAGAGAGAGAGAGAGAGAGAGAGAGAGAAACAGATAGAGAGAGAGATGAGAGAGAAATCAATCAATAAAGCGTATTGTCATTATTCTATATAGTGCCCTCTTGTGACTCAATATCCCACTGAATCCTCGGTGTCGTTGTTGCAGTAGGGGTATTAAAGGGAGCGAAAAGTCGCCAATCGTGGTGTTTTTGAGCTTGGCCCGGCTCGGGTAATATTCAGGAATCTCCGTACATCTTCGGTAAAAACATGAATTGTGTGTATGCAGCACGCATTCGGGCCGAAGAAAGACGAACTGAACAACCCAACTGACAAACCACCCCAACCTTGACGGCAATTTTGTTCGCTGCTCCAAGATTGTTGGTATGCACGACCTTGCAATAGGGGCAAGCGAATGAAATTCAACGTACATGGATATCGAGCGGTGGCTCCCTTTGATAAGTAATCAAAGTTTAATTGAAATTCTCCCAATCGTGGTAACGACAATGCTAACTCTCTCCGTGTTTCTTGCTAAATATATGCTTGAAGCCTGATCTAAAAAAAAAATGAAGCCTGATCTAAAAAAAAAAAAAACTTTTCTTTTATTAGGGGAGAGAAATAGATCGAGTGAGTTTGGAATTAAGAGAGTTATAGAGATAAAGAGAGAGAGAGAGAGAGAGAGAGTTAGAGAGAGGGAGGGAGAGAGAGAAAGGGGAGAGAGGGGCGTTTTATATATATATTTTTTCAACCTTTGCAAAAATTCAAAAAGGGAGGACAGCTCTGGGGAACATTGATTTAAGCTACGCAACCATTATTCTCTCATTTTCATTTCTCACAATTAATAATTATTTCCACGAGAGTTGCCGAAGCTGTTGTATATGTTATTTCCTTACAATTATTTATAATGATTATTATTCTAATGTATACATGTATCTCAAAGCATTCGCTTGGATCCAGCTGAGGCATGCGGCTTGTCTTTGTTCAAAACTCACCTGCCCCCGACAAAGGAATTAATGAATAAGGTTGAAGATTTGTCAATCTGTCGGTCAATTGAATCTGGTGTCGCCGAAATCACTGGCCCGTCTCCGTGGTCTAGTGGTTAAGGCATTGGCGTTCTGAGCCAACGACCCGGGTTCGATTCCCGGCGGAGACATTTTTTCAACCTTTGCAAAAATTCAAAAAGGGAGGACAGCTCTGGGGAACATTGATTTAAGCTACGCAACCATTATTCTCTCATTTTCAATTCTCACAATATATATATATAGATATATATATATATATATATATATATTATATATATATATATATATATATATTGCATAGGTTTACATCATACATACTATAGCAAATCAATGCAACTTTACAATTATTGGTTACAGTGTACAATAGACATAGAAAAACATAAACTAGGTTGGTCGCGGAGGGGACTGCTAAAGCCCGGCGCACACTGTACGATCCGACTGCGATCCGACTGATTTTTGATCGGATCGTGTAGTGCGCTATAGCTTATGACAGCGATCCGATCAGTCGCACGACAATCGTAGACCAAATCGCAGAGATTCGACATGTTGAATCTTTTGCGATGAGTCGTGCGATTTTAATCTTTTGGCCAATCAGGATGGTGCAAAATGATGACGTCATCGTCACTTTGCTTGAGCTAGATGATCTCCAAAACTAGGAAAAAACTCATCGCACAAAAAAGCAGCTGAAGTTGTACGCACACAACGCACAACTCGCTCCCACAACTCTGGCGGGCTGAAACCTGTGTACCGTAGACTGTGCTTGCTGAACCACTTAGCAGTGAAGGTCGAGGATGTCTCCTCTTACCGTATAACTGGACAGTCTTGGCGAAACAAAATAGACTAGTTAGAAAATGAGAAAGAGAAATAATAGTCAGTATTCATAAGCAACAACCAGCCTGTTTCAGGAAAAGACTTCGAGGAGTGTCAAAGTCAAAAGCGACTCAATTCACCTTCAGTCAAGACAAGACCAGTCCCAGCTATCCAGTTCGAGGTAGGCAACAAGAATTTGTTTTCAGATCTAACAAAATGTTAGCTCTGCAAAGTAATTGTTAAAACTAAAGTAAGAAAAGTGAAGAACTTAATTCTTTTTCTTCTTCTCCTCGATCCTCCTCCTTCTTCTTTTTCTTTTTCTTCCTCTTCATCTTCTTTTTAATTTTATTCTTCTTGAGTTCTTATTTTTCTCCTCCTCCTCCTCCTTTCGTCTTCTTTTTCTCAGACTCATCCTCCTTTCTTCTTCTTCCAATTCTTCTGCTTCTTCTCCTTCTTCATGGATCTAGGCTCGAGAGTCTACTCTGGAGTCTAACATGTCATTTATATCTTGATCTAGATCGAACTCGGCTTAGATCTACATTTTATTTTATTTTTCTTTATTTCTCCTTCTTTTTCTTTTCCTCTTTTGCCTCCCTGTAATTTCCACACATGTCCAGCCCAGGAGGAGTTCCTGGAACTATTCCTGGAGATCTAGATCTATGTCAGTATTTTTTAGTTAACGTTAGATCCAACAGTTGGACCTAACTTTGATCTGTCTATTATTTAACTTAGGCTAGATCCAATAATACTATAGATCTAGATCTAGATTCTAACCTTGTTTAGAAACTTTAGTTGGAGAGTCTAACGTTAGACCATGGTCATGGCTAGACCTAGTAACGTTAAGTCTGCCGTTTTGGTCTAGACTGAGTAAACCAACCAACTGTTAAATCTGATGATGAATAGATCATACCCCCACTAACAATGGATAATTATGCCTGTTTACGCCCGTGTTCATTCCTGAATTGAATTCCTACTTATTTTTAAATCTTGATCTAGATTCTAACTGTTACATCCAACAACAGAATAAATCAGATTCTAGAGAAATGTTAGAAAAGGTAAACTTCTACACAGGATCAGTTTTAACAAAAGATTATATCTGTTAGGTCTAGTCTAACTCGACCTAATCTAAATCTTTCTAATTGGTAGACCTTTTTATATGTTGTTAGCTTTAACAACTTAAGTTGGATTTACATTGGGTATTTTTTTTAATTACTTTTACACCATCTAAAATTTTGCCTGTATTTATTGAGGGGGGGGGGGGGGGGCGGCTCAATAATTTACAGTTACAGTTTCTATCCAAATATTAAAGGGTACATATAGGGAAAATATATAGACTGAGTCAATCTCTCTATTATACGAACTAAACTAAGTTCAATTTTAGTTTGCCATTAAATGCCTCAGCTTTTGCAACCTAAAAATGAGCATGTGATGATAGACAGACTATAAAACCAAAAATGTATTGTGGTTTCCATTTCAGGTACAAGTGCTGCATAAGGATGACTAACTTGGCTTTCAAGATTAGACAAAGGGGGGCTTCCTACTCGAAAAAGACCTGATGCAACAAGTACCCAGAAGGTGTAGTAGCTGCATAACATTTGAGGCCATCACATGTATCATCTATATTACGGGTGAGATTATATATTAGCTTTAAAAACTGCCTTTTCTTGGGAATATACACAACTAACTTGACTAACTTGTTTCACAGTAAAACAAAATATGTTGGGAACGATTGTCGTAACCATGGTAGTGTCAAGAAGACTTCATTCAATATGTTTGATTTTTTTTTTTTTGGGGGGGGGGGGTGTGTGGGGGGGGGGGTATTTGGCAAATCAGAGGGGACAAGAACTGTTCTTGCGACTGCCCCCCTCTTCTGTAACATTTTCCCTGTCTTCCCTGATAATATATACACTGTTTGCTTCATGATGTCATTGCAAATTCAGATATTGTTTATTCGCCACTATACAATAAGATACGACTATATTTTTTCTTCCAGATTCATTATAAATCAACTTTCAAATCATAGACACTTTTTAATAATTTATACATGTGTGTATAGCAAGACCTTTTCATTATTTTCTCTCCAGATTGATGAGGCATTGGCACTGACAGGGAGGACCCTGAAGAATCTCCCAGACATTGGCAGTCACAGATGAATGTAAAGAATTAAGAAAAAGGCAAAGATATATCACTATGAGGGGGATATTGAAAATATAAGTATGATGAGGAGAATAGTCTATTCTGTGCTACTCATCCTTACGACAGATATCAGACACCAAAAAAGGCAAATACATGTATCTAAATTCTTATATTTAGCAGCTGCCCTTAGTGGGTCATCATCATAGGCATGAATTTGAGGATTTTTTTTCTAGAATTGGCGAGACTGAACAGTAAAATTGCATATGCTTTGCTATTTTCATTATCCAGTAAGTTAAAAAGAATACCCCCCCCCAAAAAAAAAATAAATAAAAAAAAAATAAATAAATAAATAAAAATAAATTTCCATTTGAATTTATTGCTTACTCTATAGTTAATATATTGCTTCTTATTTCTGAAAACTTAACATTCTGCAAAGTTTGTATGTATGGAATTACACAAGCTTATCTGTAAAGGGAAGAGGGCAGTTTTCAGTCATTAGATTCCCATCAATTACAGATTAACTATAATTTTGAAACGCGAAAGACCACACTAATCTCAAAGTGATAAAGGAGCTCCGTGACCAGCCCCCCCCCCCTTACCACCTTCCCTGACTTTACTGATAAAATCATTATATTTGCACTGCATGCATTTGAGTCTAATTGCAAGTATATAGGAAAACTATCCCATTTGTTTCTGTCATCATAATGAAATCAATCATGTTTCAAAATTCAATGACCGAGAAGCAAGTATTTCGTTTAACGGAGGACATATAACATCATGTTATCCTTAATTAATATTAGAAAACAGCACGGAAGGCAAAAATGGAAATTATGATCGCCAGAAACAAATGAGAAGAGTTGTCCGACACTATAAAATAATGTCACCACTGTCACATTACAATTTCTCCAATTTGATATTCTCAAAGAATTTGTTATCTTAACATTAACAAATTTCTTATAGTTTGTCCCATCATTTTCACATGTTCATGAATCTAATGTGATCTATGAATCTATGAATTCTCAAATAAATTGTTATCTCAACATTCACAAATTTCTTGATTTATTGATCAGCGTGTTTCATTTATTAAATAATTTAACAAAATAAAGAAGCTTGGTAATGAAACTTTGTTTATTGTTGAGTTTCAAGGCGTCGTATGAATGTCTGAAGAACCATGCCAGAAATTGTGCAATCTACATGATTGTTCATTACATGATAGATAGAGAAAAGGGGCATGCTTCTAACATGTCTAAGATTTCTCATCAACATTGCTACATGCACTTTTAAGTACTTCCAGAGCAGAAAAAAATAGTAGAGAACTAAAATAAAGGAGAGTTATGAAGGAAATTAGAATGAAATTGCTAGATAAAGATGGTTTTTATGGAGAAAAACAATGAGTCCGGATATGTACCAAGAATATATCTGAAAATGAATGTTTCCATACGATTGATTTGGAGTTAATTATTGAATCTGAATGGAAGGAAACTTCAGTTATAGAGAAGTTGAAAGAAAGGGATTGAGAGGAAGAAAGAAGAAAATACATGTATGAGTATACATAAGAAAGCGAAAGAGAGAGGGAGATGAATTATGGATCAACATTGAAAGATGATTTCGAAAAAAAAGGTTTAAGTTAGAATGGGGTAGGGGGCTGAATCATGTATAAACATTTGTTTAAATCTGGAACTCCCTTTCCCCTTTTCATTCTTTCCACCCTATACCACCCTATGTCTCCCTACTTCGAATCAATTTCTCTCTTTGTCCCAAGCTGTCTCTCAATCTTTTTTTTTTTTTTTTTTTTTTTTTTTTTTTGGGGGGGGGGGTCTTTTTTCCTTCTTTCTTTCAATTGCCGTTCTTCTTTCTTTCCAAGTCGGCTCAATGCTACTTTTCTACAATATGGGACCTGTCTGCATCTTTCCCAATTTCTTCTCTTACACTCAGTCTCACCTCCCCCCCCCCCCCCACCATCTTTCTCTCTTTCTCTCTCTCTCCCGCTCTACTATTCCGTGTCTCAGTTTTACCCTCTTCTTTCTCTCTTTTCATTTCCAACTTTTTTTTCACCTCTTCCATTTCTTGCCCACCACCATCATCATCATAATTATACAGATCATTAAGGGTTCTGCTATTTGCAACAGTATGATTGATGACAGAGATAATATTTTTGTGGTTATAATCTACCACAGACTATGACTATATAAATATTTATACAAAGAAATACATATTAAGTATGGCTACAAGTTGTAAACATATTGTAAATATTGTCAGGTTTAGGCTTATTAATTTGATGTAGAATATAAGCCTCGAAAGGGGGAAATGACATGCAAAACAGCACATTTTTCGCAAAAAAAAAACAACATTTGCACATTCATCAGAGTTGTAAATTTTGAATCTTCATGGATGGAATAATTTGTCATCTTTCATGGGAAGTACTCTATTTGCAGTGGTTTTTGGTGTAATATAAATATTTATGTAAAGAAATACATATTTAGTATATGGCTACAAGTTGTAAACATATTGTAAATATGTGTCAGGTTGGTTAGACTAATTAATTTGATGTAGAATATAACCACGACAGTTCAATAAATTTAGTATCCTCAAAAGCGGGAAATGACATGCAAAACAGCACATTTTTCGCAAAAACCCCTAATATTTGCCCATTCCTCAGAATTGTAAATACTGTATTGAATCTTCATGGATGGAATAATTTGTCATTTTCACGGGAAGTACTCTATTTGCAGTGGTTTGTGGTGTATACTGTTGGTTAGATAGAACAATCAAAATTACAATAATGTCTGTAATGATGACGTACAAAGTAGGGTTTTTAAAATTTTTGTTCAGCTTTTTTATTTATTTATTTATTATTATTATTATTATTATTTTTTTTTTTTGGGGGGGGGGGCCTGTAAGAGGGGAAGGATGGGGAGTACGCCGGGTCTGTCAGGGTTCTGATGAGTAAGTCTCTGGTATCATCTCACAACACGTATTATAAGAACGTGAATGTAGGAATATCATGTTCAATGTCAGTGGGTTCTTGTACTGAATATGTCTAGACTGCATGTTTCATTGATTTTATTCATTAACAGTAGAACATTCTTCAGTACCATGATTGTGAGTCAATATACACTGTCCTTTTAGAATCATCCATTGATTATACCTGTCCTACTGTGAATTTGGAGGTCACACACTAACAATTCAAAATCCAACATTTCAGTGTTGAAAAAAGAACCGCACCAGAAACTGGAATATGTTTTTCGAAGTCCCTCTCCCACGCAGACATGAGTTCATATTGTACTTTTTAACCGACACTGTTTCTTGTTACTTCAAACAGCAGGTACCATAATACATGTGGTTCTAAGTTAGACCTCTGTCATGTCTACACGAAAATGGTTTTATGTCTTCAAAGTTTAAATCTAAGGGTTCCATCTTATGTGTGCATTGTGGTGAAAGTTTGGATTTTTTTTATGTTGAGTAATTAAAAAATGACACTGGCTATCGCTGATAATGTACATGAGTAATTATAACTCATGCCATGGGATTGATTGCGCGGACGAATATGTTCCGTAATTATTCATTAATATTTTTACAAATGCCCCAGCCCCAGCTATCCATCTTTAAGTCAGCATAGATCGATGTATCAAAGATGCGTCTACAATTTGGAAAACAGATCCATTTGCTGCCTGAAATAATTCATAGTTTACCATTAGTAAATGTCATTTCCATTTACAAAATCATGCATGTTATTATGGCGATTATACCAGCACTTTATACTAGGCAATGAAGGCCAATCCACAAGCGAAACATGTCTTTCCCTACTCCCATTTATACAACTCTCGTTATGAGTATGCTCAACTCTCCTCACCCTGCGGGAGACTTGCGCCATTCGACAATTTTTTTAAAAACGGACTACTACTTTGAAATGCAATCACCTTGAATATCATAACCCACATTGTATTATAACTAAATTTCAAATGAGAAGAAGTTGTCCCAACCACAATGCAGGTCTGGGGAAATATGGCCCATTATGAAAAAAGTGGCTCAACTCTCCTGGATCTCCCCTACCTTTTTCCCGACTGTAAAACAGCCCAATTTGTTTTGTAAAACAATGTTATTTTCAGAAAAGATACTTGTCCTCTTAATTGATATAATATACAAGACATGATGAAAATGGTTACTCCGATGCAAAATACGCACGCGCTGCAAAATCATCGGATATCGGTTTTAGTGGAATCGTATAGTCTGCGATGTCCTGCGACTGCGATCCGATTGGGCTCACAGTCGCAGAGCCATCGGATCGCAGTCGGATCTTGCAGTGTGCGCCGGGCTTAAAAGGATGGGCTTGTAGATTGCAGCCCCCTATAACTTATAATTGCAAAAATAGTGTATCGTTGAAAAGGAAACATATTTGTACATAAACCGGATAAACAAAACATATATATTAGATTTTATATATATATATATATATATATATATATATATATATATATATATATATATATATATATATATATATATATATATATTGTAAAAAATGTTCCTCGAACACAACGCTGGTGGTCACTCATAGTTGTTTTAGTGAAAGGTATAATGAAAGAAATGTCACTATGAGACGGTCGTAGCTTTTATTGTCTTCCTTTATTTGTCAAGCTTTCGATCAATGATCTTCATCAGGACTGTATAAAAACACAAAATGATGGCTGACATTTACATCGGAATATACATTTCAATTTCTTACAATGGTTAAGTACTAATCAATATAATTATAATAATATTAATTATGTTGTTTATTATTATAATGATTATTATTATTATCATTATTGTTATTGTTATGTCTGTTATTATTACTGTTATTATTATTATTATTATTAGTAGTAGTAGTAGTAGTAGTAGTATATTATTAGCATCATTATTATACATTTGCATATTTTTTAAAAGAATAAATCAATGTGTGAAAAGATACTTGCATGTCTATATTTACAGATTTGTTTCTGTAAATAATATTCCTATGAATATTTGCAAACAATATAGATAATGAGTGTGAATGATTACCATGTGGACCATCATACTATATTGTATCATGCTATATATCCATGCAATTAATGCAAATGCAAACTTGTATATATTGAAACAAGTGAAGCTAACAGGTTGTGTACTTCTCATATAGATCCCCAAAGATGCATGTCACCTTAAAAAGCAACACCGACTAGTTACCACGACAACCTTGTCCACATGGTAATCATTTACACTCATTATCTGAATAGTTTGCAAATATTCATAGAAATAGATTTATAGACATGCAAGTATATTATTACAGATATAGATTTGTATAAATATATAGACATGCAAGTATCTTTTCACACACTGATTTATTCTTTAAAATATATGCACATGTGTGATAATGACGTTGAGAGAGAGAGAGAGAAAGAGAGAGAAAAAAAGCAAAAAGCATACGGTGATCCCCATATACTGATGTGTTTCTTAAATGAAAATAATAGTTTTGTGCATGAGTATAGGAATGGTTATTGTATAGCAGTCAACAAATGTGTAATACTCATCAGTACGAACGCGGGTCAGATTTTGTAGAATGCTGAAAGGGCGAAAATACTGGCACTACTGACGAAACCAATGACCTCATATTCTCCACTGGTATTGATATTTTTTGGGCAGGTTCCCTTTTTAACTGTTAGCGCATGACTGCCTCCTGAAACGCTTTACATATGTTAAACTGGTGTAAACTTGAATGCTGAAGTCTACTCTCCAGTTTGATACCATATTGTTTCGGTGCCACAAATCTGATGATAAATTAACTGCTGGAGATTGTCAAGAATCAGTTCTTATATACCCATGTCTTGTTACAGGTATACCCAAACTTTTGGAGGGCATGTGTATATAAACCCTTCAAAAATAGTTTGGAAACTCACTTATTATCGATAATAAATCTCTTGTCATGGCATAATCATATGTTTAGTATCATTAAAAAGTGTATTTATTTCTTTTTAAAATGACATCCTATTTGTTATGATTTTGTAGCCATGGAATGTGCAGTACATCAAAATAAGGGGCAGTGGTCAAAAGGGAAAAGTTTCATAATGCAGTGCTCTTGTTCGGCTGTGCATTCTTCTTTCTTTTAAAGGGGCATTAAACTGGTAGAACTTGAACAGCACCATCTTTCAGGGATTGCTGAATTGAGATTATAATTTGAAAATCAATTGCATTTTATTTTGAAGTTTGACAAACAGCTTGTTTGGATAATAGGCTAATTTTATATTTTAAACTATTATTTTTGACTTGGCATTGTGGAAAATTGCCCGCAGGTACATTCTAAGCTTTTACAAACTAGAATGGGGCATGATGGGAAAATGAGAGGCACAGAAACTTATCACATCCTGTTGAAAGATGGCACTATTTTAGGAGCTTCAGTTTACTGTCACTTTAAGAATATAGGGGCAATAGGGCTGCTGTCTATTCAGATGATCTTCCATTAGCATCATGGCCTACACACTGCACTGAATCAAACATGCATGAAGTCGCATAAACATACAAGCATCAAAACAATCATGCGTTATCTCTCATTCAAACATGCATGAGCATTCAAACAAAACATGTTACATTATTTCACATGAATTTATCTCTGTAAGAAAAAAAAACAACAACAAACAAACAAACAAAAAACCCTCCAAAACAACCACTATAGAAACTTCAAGTTTAAATTCAAATTTTCCATGTTTATTTTCATGTTTGAAACGTTTCAGGATTCGTTAGAATTTGGCATTCATGGATGACCAGATGGGAACAATAGCCCACAGTCATTTATAAACATAAAACTCTCTCAGGGGCGGCGCCAGGGTATTTTGATAGGAGGGGCAAGACGACCTAAAGATGACGTCATATTTTTTCTCCATTAAATAACAGGGGTAATATAGAGTTATATGTTTAAGACCTCTCTTTTTAATACTCCTCTTTCTTCTTTCTTCCCTTTTCTTCCCTTTTCTTCCTCCTTTTCTTCTTTTTTCTTCTTTTTTTTTCTTTTTTCACTATTTGAAAAATCAAAGGGGGGCGGTCGCCCCCTCTGCCCCCCCTGTAGCGCCGCCCCTGGACTCTCTTATGTCAAGGAAAGAAGAGTGCTCTGCATAACAATACCAATGCTTACCAGTGAGTGCATTTTGCAGCTTTTCACTTTTGACCCCGCCCCTTATTCTGATGGACTGCTCATTCCATGACTGCAAAATCATAACAGATATGGCCTTATTTTACATGTTTTAAAGAGGAATAAACACACTTTCTTATGATACTAAACAAAGCGATGATTATGCCATAACAAAAGAGATATTTTTTTTTTTCAGTAATCTTTTATTGATTCCATATGATATCAACGAACATAACAAATAACATATGATGTCAAACAATACATATCAACACACTCATATATATATATGTATAAAATTAACGGAAATCAGCAGTAAGTCATTAATAAAATCAATTATGTTATACTTCAAAACTGCTATCACTTCTATATATATATTACAAAAAGAAAAGGAAGAAAAAAGCATAACAAAATGTATAAACGACTAAGAGAAAAAAAGAAAAAAAGAAAAAGGAATCTATACAGTCGAGTTCGAACCACTCAGTGGTTCTATCCCCCAAGCCCCCTCCCCCTCAGCCTTCCCCTCACCCCCCCCCCCCTTCAACCTCCCCCATCACTCCCCACCCCCCTCCCCTCGGTGGACGATGGGCTCCGGGCTGTACCTTGTTGGTTATCATTTAGGTTTTCCCATTTGGAATAATGGATAGAAAGAGTTCCCCTCATTGATGCCAGTTTTCTTTCTTCTAATCTATCTCCTACAATATTTTGGAAAGAAAGCACTGTGGACTCATAATTGCCATTGCTTGCTGTTTAATTCTGCTCGAAGGCAGCAATAAAAGCTTAATGCCATTTGAATACAAGCCATAGTATAACAAACAATATGTTTAACACTGAACAATCTGCTTTTAACACAATTTTGCTCGAAGGCAGCGATAAAAACTTAGTGCTATTTGAGTACAAGCAATAGTAAAACACTCAATGATATGTTTAACACTGAACGATCTGCTTTTAGCACAATTTTGCTCGAAGGCAGCGATAAAAACTTAGTGCCATTTGAATACAATCAATAGTAAAGCACACTGAATGATATGTTTAACACTGACCAATCTGCTTTTAACACAAGGCAGTATTCAACCCAGAACAAAATAAAAACTTGACACTTTGTATTGTGTCAAACTCATGATAACACGGCCAGTCATATAATAACTTAGTGTGTTAATAACTTCTTCACAACTTTGTAACTTGACTAACTTCCAGTATGTTTAAAAATCTGGGAGCATTTCTATCCTCATGATAGTGGGGAGTGTGGTAATCATACCTACTACCCCTACTCTTGAATAGCTAAGCACGTAAGTAAATAACAAGACAATTTGACTAGCTAGAGAAAAATATGCGGTTATCATTACATATTACTGTAAAAGTACAGAGTAAACAATTTAGAGCATTTTGACTGAGTGACTGAATGACTGGCAGAAATATTTTGCCTCAAGTGTTTGGGATGTGCGGTAACGTGATTGCTGGGCGATGGTAACTCGACCCAGCAAGCAGTTTACCTGCCAACAGGATGGTACCTAGAGTGGCAATTCACATCCTTTTTCCGATGCTAAGGCCCCCGAGACATCTTCCACCCAATTTTTTTTTTTTTTTTTTTTAAATCCAGTTTGGGTGGTAGCCATTTCTCTCTGATATGTGCTATCTATTTGCATTAATTGCCCCAGCTTCTACAGGGGCAATTGGCGGACAGTTGCCACTGAAGTACAGGAGGTGATAAGGGCGAAAACCAGCAAGGTGCAATGGCAAGGCTCCCATATTTTTGAGGGATATGCTGGAGAAAATTCCCTTATGGCCCACTTGGATATTATGCGCAGTGCGACCGAGATTGCCTCTCCACCACCAGACCACAGTGACAATGTCCTGGGCAGGGGGCTGCACAGCTTCCTTACTTAGTGCTTGTGCACTTATGGTTATGTCTCTACGTTCACCATGGTTATGTTTCTTCTATTCATTTAAAAGTCTGAGGCCTATTTTGACTTTGTTTACTTGTTTTATTTATTTTTTTATCTTATTATCATTATTATATATTATCCAACCTCTTGTGTTGGGAATTATACGACCTCAAATGTATTTTGTCCCATTATAAGATTAACCTCCAATCAGGCTTAAGATTATGTGTATGCAGCACCCTGGTCTGTGGATACATCAGGGTTCACAATGTGAGATTACTGGACTGCCATTACCCTTATAATAATGCTACTGTGCCTTGATAGCTTGTTCTTCTGTCCATGCTCATGAGGGCATTAGGTCAGAGCAAAGACCTGCATACATCGATTTTCCTTTGTGTTAGGCCACTATAGCTTCCTTCACGGCATCTCTAACAAAGAGATTGTGGTTGGCCCTGTCTATGTCGTGTTGTATTACCGAAGCATTGCCCACATGTTTTGTTTGTCGCCTCGCATACCTGTTGAGGGAAAATCGTACACCTTCCAGGGCCTCTTGGGATGTAGAGCCAAATGATCGCTTTCCGTAGTAGAATAAGCGGGGGAGTATCATTGACCAAATGATTTGAGCTTGTGGCATCCTGGTCCTGAGTAGGCTAAGGGTTGTATTGATGCCTATCCTGCATCCACAGGCATCGGTTTGGCCGATGTTGTTGGAGCCTAGGTGGAGTATGACCACTGATGGGGGAGCCGCAAACCTTAGCCTGTTGTCTACCAGCCTCTTCATGTCATCCAGTCTTGCACCACCTTGGCCGTGCCACTGGAAACTGTATGGTGTGCCCAGCTGGAGATGGTTTGTCGCTGCGGGTCTCTCCTTGGCTTGGCGTACGATGCTATCCCCTACTATCCATATCTGGGGTTGCCCTGAAATGACAAAAAAGAAAAATTCCGGCAGTATCTCTTGCTACAACCCAATGAGTATCATGCTCGAATCCAACTACAGTGGGGGTGTTGTTAATTTCTTCAACAGGTTAATGCAGTCAGTGAATTGGATGGTCTGTGCCCTATAAGATGGAGCTGTTTGGCGAGTACTAGGGCTGTGCCTGGGGGCTGTGCCTGGGGGCTGGTATGGCCTCTTGCAGTACCTTGGTTGTTGGGGTACTAAGCGACCATGCATGATTTCCCCATGTGGATAGTATGGCTTAGCCCCTGTTCTGTGGCAATTGGATGTGATTTAATTGCATTGTTCATTTTATTTACTGTTCATCAATTTTGAATTTATATCATTTACTGTTATTCATCACTTCATCCTTTTTTTTTCTTCTTTTTTTTAAAATTTATTTATTTATTTTTTTTTTTAATTATTACTGTTGCTGCTATTTCTATTTATTTATCGTTTCGGTCAATATGCTTATTTTTCCATATATGTGTATATATTATTTCTTTGTAATTTGTATCCTTATTGTTATGTTTTGTTTTGCAGATTCTCCTTACATGTTTGACTCATTATTTGTATCTTAGTATCCCCTGCATGCCTATCTTATGTACCTTTTGTAAACTTCGCTGCGCCACCTGCCCATGACCATTATTTCCTCTCCTGGAACCCCTTCCATGGCTGCTGTGGTTGCCGCCCCTATGCGGAATGAATGTGTGCCATATTGGCTAGGGGTTGTGCCCGCATAAGCCAATGCTTTCTGTAAAACTGCACTGAATTGGTACCTGGTTAGGGGGGAGCTGTCTATGTGACAGAATAAGGGCCCTTTAACGGAGGGCCTTACCTGTAGGAAGGCTGCAATAGCCTTTACTGGGCATAAGTTCTCATCTTCATTACCTTGTATTCTTAGTGTGGTAGACTTTCCGTACTGGTCTGTTTTGGAATATCGGATACGCACTACCATAAAATGCCTTGGGCCCTGACATAGTAAGATGTCGTCTTTTGTTAGCACTTTTTCTGACTCCTCATGTTTACTACGAATTGTGAATTCTCCCACTCTGAGAAACCCGAAAAAGGCCAATAAGAAGGCAGCCCTGAACATCATTGTTTAGTAATGGGAAAAGCACACCAGTTGTAGTGTGGGAATAACCCTTCTTAGCATGGACCATGTGATGGGTCTCCTGCCATCTCCTATTTTTTTGTCTCTTTTGCTACCTTCCTGTAACTTCCTGATAATTAAGTGTCCTGTGGGATCTGCCCACCCATGTATGTTGTGTATGTATAACAGGGCTGCAACATGTAATGAAATAGTGACGGTAGATTTGCCACTTATGGAGAGATGTGCAATAAAGGCAACTAACTGGGCTGTGGGTGCTGGCCACACTGAGCTCATGTGCTGGTTTATGCGAAATACCTGGAAAGCATCCACTGCCCTTTGGTATGCGCGTTGTGTCCCCCTGCTAGTGACTGCCCTAGCAGCCTGTGTGCCTCCTGTGCAAGATCTGCCATATTCCATCTGGGATAGGCGTGGGGTGTTCGTCTGTTGGGGCCAGTTTGTGAAACCGGCCCATCTGGAATCGTGAAAGGGGGTCAGCAATGCCATTATTGTGAGTAGGAACGTGAACTGCCTTAACTGAAACATTTCTTTTGAGGCATGTTATCACCTACTTTCTTAGTAGTGTCATTATTTTGGGGCATGGGGATGTTTGCTTGTTCACTGCACATTTGCCTGACATGTTATCTGTGTGTAATAGTATTCTCCTATTGCTGAGTTCCTCTCCCCATGCCATAAAGGTGATTACGATGGGGATCATTTCTTTCCATGCTATGGATGTGGTTCTGATTATGTCATGTGATGGCCACTTCCCATTGAACCACTTACCATGGAGGTAGCCGCCATAGCCGAGCTCCCCACTTGCATGTGTGTATAGGTCTATGTCCTTATCGTTCACCCAGTTTTCCCGTGGAATGACTGATACCCCATTGTATGCCTCTAAGAATTCTAACCAGGTTCTGAGATCCTCCTTAACCCCTTCTGAAAATGTCACTAGTCTAGTCCCATTGGTTTCCCCCTTTGTCATATCTATAACCTCTGAAGGAAGGCCCTGCTGGGGCGTACCACACGACAAATAGAGTTGAGAGTCCCCACAAGAGATTGAACTTCTTTGATCATTGCTGATCTTGCTGATAATGCCTTATTTAGCTTATGTCTGATATCTTGAATCTTCTCCATGGGGACTCGTACCTGCATTCTAATTGAATCAAGCTCTAGGCCCAGAGATGTAAGCCGCGTGGTGGGCCCCTCTGATTTTTCCTCTGCTAGGGGAACTCCCAATTCATTGCATACCTCCCTTAAGGCTTGGACTATTTCGTAGCAGGGTAGTCCTCTCTTTTTGTTTGACCCAACACACGGGAAGTCATCGACATAGTGAATTATGCTCTCCGATTTGCATTTTTTCCTTGCACAGTACTCTATGAATGCGGAAAATGTTTCAAAGTATGCTGGTGCACAGCGGATCCCCATGGGTAGGCACTTGTCTATGTATTATTTTCCTTCAAATTTAACGTCTAATAACTCAAAATCATCTGGATGTATGGGTAGGAGACGGAAGGCAGATTTTATGTCTTCTTTTGCCATTTCTGCCCCAATGCCCGCTGAGGCCACCAACTCGGCAGCCATATCGAAGCTTGTGTATGCAACCGTGCATGACTCGTCTGGAATGAAATCATTCACTGAAAAGCCTTCTGGATATGAGAGATGATTTATCAGCCTGTGATCACCCGGTGTCTTTTTTTTTTGGAAGAAGGCCAATTTGGCTGGATCTCAGATTTTTTAACGGTCTTGTATCGAATGGGCCTATATAACGTCCAAGTTCAAGCTCTTTATTTATTTTCTTTAAAGCTACTTCCTTGTTCTTTTCTACTGATTTTAAATTGGGCAGGTCTACTGGTAGCCTGGGGCCTGCGTAATTTATGCGGAAGCCCTCGCTGAACCCCCTGTCAAGAGTGAGGGCAGCCCTTTTGTTTGGGTATTGTTTTAGTAGGGGTCTGAGGTTTTCTAATATGATGGGTGTTGGTGCCAAGGATCTAAGGTTCCTATCATTGTTCCCCTTACTACTATCTGGTTTTGTGTCTTGGGAGTACCTATTTCCTTGATTTTGTTTGTCCTCACTGTGATTGTGGCCCTTACTTAGACTGCTTTGTGGGTTTTGCACTGGGTTGTTTTCCGTCTGCGCACCGTGATTTCCCATAACCGTGTGTGCCACACTGCATGCATTTATGTGCATACCTACAATTCTTTCGGTTGCATGTGCGAAGATTGTAGTCATAACAGGGTGGATTAAAGCGGGGGTCGGTGTATAGAAATGTCTTCCCGCTCTGTTTTGCTGGGGGTGCAGACTGGCGTCTCTCCCCTCCCCCACTCCCCCATGGAGTTCTTTGATAGGGTGACCTATCAACGCCTCTTTGCGCCCTGGGTGGTCCCCCACTGATAACGAGGAGGAGCCACAGCTCGCCGTCTAATGTTGCCCATGATCCACCCCTCCTGTGGAGGCGGTGTCGGAATTCAAAATCATAATACCTCCAGCCGTAACCCTGGTAACGGGAAGCGGCCATTCGAATGAGGTGGCAGTATTTGAGTAATGCATGCATGCATGTGGGATTAGCTTCAAGATATATGCTCATGTACACCAGAAATGCATCAGTCCAGGTCTCAATAGAGAATATCTTGTTTTTGGATGGGGGGGGGGGGGGGGGTTCAAGATCCACCTCCCTTCTACCTGTGCCACTGCGAGGTTAGCTCTCTGTTCCTCTGTATAGTCCCGCATGGCATGAGTTACTGTATCTTGACTGTCAATGAGTGTGTTGAGATCAATGTATTCCCCCTTCTAAATTTTATCCCTTATATTTTGGGGCGTAGACATGCCCAGCCTGTCCCCCACCGGGTGCAGAGGGGATGTGTCAGTGTGATTGGGTGGGGTCGGTGTCTGAACCCCTTGCCCACATGGCCCAGAGCCTTGTAAAGTATTTGTGTTGTGCCCAATATTGGTGTGAATTGTGCCACTATTTAATGCTTGTGTTTCTCCCTCAAAATTTTCTTGGAGCAGGCTAGCACTGGGCACTATGGATGGAAAAGAGGTCACAAATGTGGAGTTAGGTCTATTTGTTCCTGCTAATATACCAGTACTATTCCTGTCTGGTGCCTGTTGTGGTTGACCCTTAGGTTTAATAGGGTTTCTAATGTTTCAATAAGATAGGGACATTACCTGTCATTTGTGGGCGAAGCGGTTGCTGGCCTGTCGCACAGACGGTCCCGCTGGACTGGGTGGCTGTCTCGTTCCCTGTAACCGGCAAGTCCGCTATCCCACTGGCTTCCCCGGTAGCTGCCGCTGCAATGCGACTGCGAGTGAGGCACGTATCTGCCTCTCTTGTAGTTGTACTATTTTTGTCCTTTTTCGTCGAGAAGAAGCCGTTGGCCTAGACTTTTTGGGCTGTGAAGGTTGCCTGGACGCTTGTGCTTTCCTCTTTCCCATTTCTGTGAAGCTTGCTGATGTAACAATTCAACATTCGAGAATTTTTTCGACGCGAAAACTAAAATTTGTTGCCTTCGGGCAGAAACAGGTCAAGCAATGGTGGGTCGCCCGCGAGCGGGCTTTCACCACAGTTGCTATGGTAACCTTTTGTTGAGCTCACCATTGACCTTTTTAGTGACTTTGTTCGTTGTTTGCATATTGATGGTCTAGTGACTTTTCACTTTCTAACTGCGTCCAGCCGAGCTTCTCCCAAAATATTCATGATCAGCTTATTGTGATCATGTTATTACTTTTGATTTCATTAAATGAAGGGGGTTTCTTATGCTTTCTGTGTTTAAAAATCAAATATTTTACAAGAATTAGAATATGGTTTAACAATTGGTGTTTTCCTTTATTTCTTTCCTCCCTCCCAAAGAGAATTTCTTTCCAACTACAATTCCGTAAATTGATATACTTTAAAAATCTCGTACATGATTCCCAGATTAATTGTGCATATTCACAAGAATAAAATAAATGTTTATATGTTTCTTCTTCTTTTTCACAATAAGAACATAAGTTACTTGAAACAAGACCAAACCGAAGAAGGTGATGATTTGTATATATAATGCCATGTATAAGTTTAAATTGGAACTCTCTTAGCCGACTATTTAGTGTACAATGTCTTAATCTGAAAAATATGTTTTCTATTTCCTTGCACGAAAAACCGTATTTTTTTTCAATTCTTTCAAAAACCAGTGGTTCCAATCTTTCTTTCTTGATGAGTTGTAAATATATTTGTTTTGATTTTAAATTTGATATATTAGTTATTTTCCCTCCCAAAATAAAATCAGTTTCAGAGTTATTATTTTCTTCCCTTCTGAAATTCTTTTTCCAACACAAAGGTATACACTCGTAAAAGTGCTTTAACCTATCAATGTCATTTATATCTAAACCTAATTCTGCAAAATATCTATCAGATTTTAGTTTGCCATCATTTCCTAAAATATGTTTTATTTTGTAAACTCCTTTTTCGAGTAACTTCTCATCGTATATACATTTTCCTTTAGACCGAATAAGTTTATTATTGAAAATTACCACATCACCAATGTACCGGATATTACTTACACTTCTGATATGTCTCGTATTCACCCAATCTTCTAATATATCTATATAAAATTGTGGAGCTGTCACTTTTAATAAAGCTGGCAAATAGTCACATAAAAATATGAATTCTCCACCTATGTGTCTAGTGACAAAGTTAAAATACTGTTTCCATTTCATATCTTCATCCTTATTTAGAAGTTTTTTAACCCACATAATTCTTTGTGATTTCATTTGTGCAGGAAAGTTCAGCATTTTTAACCCCCCTTGCTTATAGTCTAAGAACATTGTATTTCTATTGATTTTATCTTTCTTTCCTTTCCATATAAAGTCAAAGGCTAATTTATCTAACGAATCATAAACCCATCTTGGAACTGGAGTGAGTGACGCTCGGTATATAACTTTAGAATATATATGCACTTTAAGTAGTTGAATCTTCCCCATTAAGGTTAAATCTCTTTGCTTCCAAAAATTTAAAAGTGACTTTATTTTACTCAAAATTTCCTTATAATTCATATTTTCCTTTGTATGTTCATCTAGGGAGAAGAAAACCCCTAGAATCTTCACAAAGTCAACTATTTCACCAAATGAAAAATTAAATTCCAAACATTGACATGAACCTAATCTTAATATTTTAGTTTTATCCTTATTTATTTTTAATCCCGAAAGTTTTTCAAAGTCTGCAAATAACACCTTTAGCCTATTTATTGATTTCACATTACGGGCAAAAATAGTCATATCATCCGCATAAAGAACTAATTTCATTTCCTTATTTCCAAAATTAATTCCTTCCACCAATTTGTCTGTTCTGAGTTTATGTGCCATTATTTCAATGCATAAAATGAATAAATAAGACGACAGCGGATCTCCTTGCCTAACACCCCTCTCCACTTTGAAATAGCCAGTGGAACCTCCTTCGTTCAGAACGCAACTTAAAGTATTTGTGTACAAAACTTTGACCCACTTTTGAAAAGATGGACCGAATCCAAAAGATGACAAAACTTTTTGAAGAAATTGATATGAAACCGAGTCGAAGGCTTTTTCGAAATCTATAGCCAGCAGAAAACCAGGTAAATTATAACAGGTTGTATGGAAAATAATATCGTCTATAATACGTATGGCCTCCCCAATATTCCTCCCCTTCATATACCCTACTTGATCTCCCATAATAATTTCATGCAATACTTCCTTGATCCTCTTTGCCAAAATTTTTGTTAGAATCTTATAATCCACATTAAGAAGGGATATAGGTCTATAATTTTTTAATAAAAAAGGATCTTTCCCATCTTTCGCTATTAACGTAATTACTGCTTGTTTTTGGGACGATGCCAATTCTCCAAATCTATATGCTTCATTTAAAGCCTCTCTTACTAAACCTCCAATATCAGGCCAAAATGTGTTATAAAATTCTGTTGTAAGACCATCATTCCCAGGTGACTTATTAGGTTTTAGTTCTTTCAAAATCTCTAGACATTCTTCATTTCTTATAGGTCCTTCACAGTATTCTCGAGATTCCTTCGTTAATTTCGGTAAATCTTGAAAAAAGCTAACATAACAGTCATCTGAATTCTCCCTCTCTACTTTGCTATATAAATTACTGTAAAACTTTTTGATTTCTTCAGTTATCTTTTTTTCCTCACTACAAATGACACCATCTAACGTTTTAATTTTCTTGATAGTACTCTTCTTTTTGTTATTTTGCATTAACTGATTGAAATATCGCGGATCCCTCTCTCCACTTTCATACCACGAGGCTCGTGATCGAATCTTAATTCCTTCATTTACGTAACTGTAAACTTCCCTTAATTTCTTTTTTGTATTTTCCAATTTCTCTAAAATATTCTCACTAGTGCCATTCACCAGCCTCTGTTCTAAATCCTGTACTTGTTTTTCTAAATTTGTTCTTATTGTTCTTCTTTCTTTTGCCAATCTTTTAGAAAATTTTTGTGTAAAGCTACGTATCTTCATTTTCATAAAATCCCATAATAACCTTTTATCCTTTATTTCAGATTTTAAATCATTTTTTAATTCAATAATTTGCTTCTTCATCTCTTTTACATAATCTTCATTTTCACAGAGACTATTATTAAATTTCCAATATGACCTTCGTTTTCCCCCCGAATTTTTACTTGTTTTGTCAAATAAATGCAAAAATATTGAATGGTGATCCGGGGCAATAGATGGCATTATATCACATTTCATAACTATTTCCTCTAGACTTTCCGATATTATCCAGTAATCTAATCTACTTTGCATAAAAGGGGTTTTTTGAGTATAAGTAAATTGCCTTTTTAAGGGGTGCCTATTTCTCCAAATGTCCATGAGATGCATTTCTTGCATAAATTGTTCAATTTCTTGATTAAATCTATTCGAAATCCTGTTTGAAGACTGTCCAAGATAATCTAATTCAGTGTTCCTTATCATATTGAAGTCCCCACCTACTATCACTGGGTATTCATTTTTATTTAACTTATCAAGAATATTACGTAATTTTCGAAGAAATAACAATTGATCCTTTTCATAGTTTCTTGTTGGAAAATACACATTACCTAAAATCAATCTAACACCTTGAATTTTACAATCTATGAAAATGTATCTACCTTCATTATCTTGAAGGACTTGCATCACTTCAATATCTACCATAGGTGCAATTAACACAAGAACTCCTTTACTGTGATTAGAACCATGACTGAAATAACTGGAACCTTCCCACATTGAACTCCATCTGTCCTCTATATCCCTAGTACTAAATGTTTCCTGTAAGAACACAATATCCGCCTTTTTATCTTTACACCACGAAAAGATTCGTTCCCTTTTATCTCTTTCCCTAATTCCCTTTACGTTGAGCGAGTACATTTTACAGTTAATAAAAACGTTCTTGGATTCCTCCCTAGCCCCCATCATGAGAGATATAAAAAATATACCAACGAACCAAACAACTTATTACATAAAAACCAGCCAGCCCAGAGCTAATCGTCCACCTATTGATACCCCAAATTAAGAAACAAATAAATAAAAAGCAAGAAAGAAAGCCCGCCATCTCTCCGAAGCTCATCCCTGACTGCACAAGCTTTCAGTCATGGGCTGAGAAAGAGAGAGAGAGAGAGAAAAAAAAAAAAAAGGAACTATAGTGCTGCAACCCCCCCCCCCCCCACCTTCCATTCCTCTATTCATTAGTCATATGGTTCTGCTGATATTCTAAACCTATATAAACATATTTCCACAAATCAAGCGAACTTCCAAGATATTACAATCTAACTTCCAACTATACGGATTCTGACTGTCAATACTGAATACCATTTAAATACGCAAGGCATCGATATAATAATGTACGAAATAACTTATCAAGTTCAAAAGCAATGGAAAATCCTATGCTCACTTCCTTTAAAAAAAAAAAAAAAAAAAAAAAAATGGAAGAAGAAAAAACGAAAAGAAAGGTGTGTCTGACACCCCCCAAATACTAACTGCCATCAATGTTGAAATACATGCATCGCTTAAAAAAACAACACAATGCTCTGTTAATTAAGCAAGCTGTTATAGAATTTCAGGCCGTCAGGCACGAACAATTCAGCCAATACAAATCTTACAAATGTTTTCTTAGCACACACAAAAGGAGTGTGCAAAAAGAGAACACCTGACATCTCAATAACCTGACAAGAAGCATGCAATTGATTAACTTTCACGAAGTGCATACAAAAAATCTCATTAAGTTTTTGGCATTAAGAGTGTAATCGGTTTAAAAAAAAAAAAAAAAAAAAATCAAATGTTATGCATGCTTTTCTTTAGAGTGAATAAACTGTAAAGAGCACATGTAAATAGCATTTATCTCTTTGAAACTGTTACCAGACTATTGGAATTTTCATTTGTATAACAACGCTTTTTCATATGTGATTACAAAACTGAATTAACTATTAAAGATCACAATATGAGGTGCATACACAAAAGGAGTGTGCACCTGGCATTTTAACAGCCTGAGATATCATCATCCAAAAGAATGCATACAAACTTGATGAACTGTCATGAAGGACATGCAACAATTATCTCACTGAATATCGTAAGCTGTTTTTTTTTCATTCTCTTCCCCTTTCTTTCTCTTTCCTTTTTCTTCTTTTTTTTAGCATTAACAGTGTAATCAAGGTGTCTCAAAAATAAATAAAGGAACATATCCTTTCACCTCAATTAACCTATTTCATTCAAATGTTATACATTTTTTCTTTCTCTCTTCTTCTTCTCTTTTTCTTTTTTCTCTTCTTTGCACACACAAAAGAGGGTGTGCCTGATAGATTATAAAGGCATGACCTGTCATCAACCTGGTAAATGCATACAAATTGGATAAAATAAAAAGAGCACATGTCTTGTAAAAACATTCCGAGACTTACATAGACTCTTGGAATTTTCATTTGTATAACACAAGCTTTTTCATGAATGAATAGAAACTTTCACGAAGTGCATACAAAAAATGTCATTAAGTTTTTGGCATTAACAGTGTAATCGGGTTTAAAAAAAAAAAAAAATTCTAATGTTATGCATGGTCTTTTTTTTTTCTTTTTTTTTTTTTTTTTTTTTTTTGGTCACACACATAAAAAGGGTGTGCCTGACAACCTCAGAGCACGACCTGGCATCAACCAGGTTAATGCATTCAGAATGAATAAACTGTAAAGAACAAATGTAAATGGCATTTATCTCTTTGAAACTGTTACAGCCTATTGGAATTTTCATTTGTATAACACAAGCTTTTGAAGATCACCATAATTATGAGGTGCATACACAAAAGGAGTGTGTACCTGGCATTTTAACAGCCTGAGAATCATCATCCAAAAGAATGCGTACAAACTTGATGAACTGTCATGGATTACGTGCAACCGATCTCATTAAATATCGTAAGCTGTTTTAGCATTAACAGTGTAATCAGGGTGTCTCAAAAAATAAAGGAACTTATCCTTTAACCTCAATTGCCTATTTTATTCAAATGTCATACATGTTTTCTTCTTTCTCTATTTTGCACACACAAAAGAGGGTGTGCCTGATAACTTATAAAGGCATGACCTGTCCTCAACCTGGTAAATGCATACAAATTGGATAAAGTATAAAGAGCACATGCCATGTAAAGAACATTTCGAAACTGTTACATAGACTCTTGGAATTTTCATTTGTATAACACAAACTTTTTCATGAATGAATAGAAACTGGATTAACTATATCATCCAAAAGAATGCATACACCTTGATGAACTATTGTGAAGTGCATCTAAACAGTCTCATTAAAGCAGTTTTGGCATTAACAGTGTAAATACAGTTTCTCATAAAAAATAGATAAAGGAACTTTTTTGTGACCTCAGTAAACCATTTTCATTCAAATGTTATGCATTTTTTTCCTCTCTCTTTTTGCACATACAAAAGAGGGTGTGGCTGATAACTTAAATGCATAATCTGGCATCGACCTGGTAAATGCATACAAATTGGATAAAGTATGAGGAGCACATGTAAAGAACATTTCATGTTATATAGACTGGAATTTTCATTTGTATAACACATGCTTTTTTTTTTCATAAATGATTACAAACTGGATGAACTGTTGAAAAGCACAGTTTAAAATGCATAGAAATAGTTAGGCTGTTATAACAAATTTTATGTATTTCTTAGCGCACACAGAAGGAGTGTGCAAAATGAGTGTACCTGGCATCTTAATAGCCTGACATATCATCATCCAAAATAATTCATACATCTTGACGAAATGTTTGAGAGTATGAATTGTAAAGTGCATACAAACTCATTAAGTTTAATAATCTGTTTAGGCATTAACAATGTAATCAAGGTATAAAAAAAAAATTAAAAAAAAATAAAAAAAAAATTATCTTCTAACTTCAATGAACCGATTTACCACCATATTCAAATGTTCGCATTTTTTTTTCTTCTTTCTTTTTTGGTACACACAGAAGAGGGTGTGTCTGATATGCTGAAAGCATGACCTGCATGGCATCAACCTGTTAGATGCATACAACAGAGCATTTATTATTTTCTTTTTTGAAAATGTTACAGACTATTAGAATTTGATTTGTATAACACAATCTTTTCTTATGCATGCTTTCTTAGCACACACAAAAAGGAGTGTACAAAACGAGTGTACCCGACATCTTAATAACCTGACACAGTATCATCCAAAAGAATGCATACAAACTTAAAGAACTGTTATGAAGTGCATACAATCTCATTAAAGCAATTTTGGCATAACAGTTTAATTATGGTGTCTCCAAAAAAAAAAAAAAAATTAAGTAAATATAAAAGAACTTTTCTTGTAACCTCGATAAACCAATTTTTATTCAGATGTCATGAATTCTCCCTTGGCACACACAGAAAAGGGTTTGTATGACAACCTAAAAGCTTGACCTGGCAAATGCATACATATTGGATAGTCATTACATATATATATATAAAAAATTGAAGAGAAAAAAAAACAAAAACAAAAAAAACACACATGTAAAGCATTTATCTTTTTGAAACAGTTTACAGATTAATGGAATATTCATTTGTATAAGACAAGCTTTTCATAAATGCTAATATATCAGGTTCTTTCATTTTTCCATTACCATGAAAGATGAATTCCTTTAGGTATCAGATATTGTTCCAACTATTATAAGTCATTTTATTTCTTTGACATACATATCGACCTGTTTATATAAAACTAAAAGGACTCAGAGAGGGATAAAAACTATTGCTAATACATGTATTCAGCAAATTGCATGACCATTTTCAAGATAATGAGAGTTAAAAAGGACATAATATCAGTTTGTTCTACTAGGTCTTCAGTTATCTTTATCCTGTTTTGGTGGAAATTACTTAACACAATTCTTTTGTTCGTAAAGATATGTAAAATCAACTGTATAAAAAGAGAGACTTTGTCAAAGAAGAAATTGAAAATTAATATTTAACTTCTTCACTTCGAATCATGTTTAACACATTTTACCTTTTGAAACAGTTACCGACCATCAGATTCTTCATTTATTTATCCCAAGCTTTACAGGAACCACCCAACTACAGTTGGGTAGCTCCTTCACAACCAAACTGGCTGTCCCTAAACCAACCTACAGTACACGTTCCTAGAGTGCAGGTTCTTTCCACTTTTTTTCCTTTTCTTTTCTTTTTTTTTTTTTTTTAGCACGAGAGATGAATTCGTTTAGATATCTAATACTGAGTCAAAGAAACCATAACCATCACCATTATTCTGGGACATGTATACAAAAACAACATGTATGTTCGACCAGTTAAAAGTCATTCTGTTTATCATACATAACCTATTTAGGAAAACTAAATGATTCTAGAGAAGGATAAAACAGTTTTAGTGTCCCACAATTTGCATGAATGTTTCCATGTTGATAGTAAAAAATGACGTATTGTCATTTCCCTTGCAAAGTCTTGAACTATCTTTCCCCTCCCCCCCTTTTTTTTTAAATTTGGTAGAATTAAATTAACAGATCTTTTTTTCTTCCGCTCTTGAGATATTAAAATTCAATTATATGAAAGGAAAACCTTGTCAAAACAAAATATCTAATTAATTAGTTTTTTACACCAGTCATGTTTTCAAGCATTTTCCTTTCTTTCCTCTTCCCCTCCTTCTCTTTCTCCCTTTCACTTTTTTTTTTTTTTTACCTTTCTGAAACTGTTACAGATCGTTAGATTTTCATAACATCAATTTTGTTCCATAAATGTTATATCAAGTTCTTTTCTTGTTCACATGAACCTAGCTGATCCAGTCAGTGTTCCAAGTTATCAATTTCCTTCTTTTGGTCAATTAATCAGTACTTCTCCTCTCTTGAGTTTTATCTTAGTGCTTCATCCTCACTCATCATTTTAAGCTCGATGCTTGAAGATATAACGTTTATTCTAGACTTGTCTTTCCTTGCTTGTTTCATACATGGTGACAGCTTTATTCAAATTCAAAAAAATAATATTATTCCTTCCTTTGGCTTGATGCTTAAACTTTGTCTCAGAAGATGAAAAGAGAGAAAACAAAAATGCAGTGCCTATATTTCAGCTATCTGTTCTTTTAACTTTCCTTTTAGAAATTGTCTCAGAACTAATCCTCAGTTTCCTACCTCCATTCTTGCGGCCTCAGCTACATGTTGTTCCAAAAGGTTGGGATGGACATCTCGGTCAGACTCCTTTCCAACATGGAAGCGTATTCCTACTGGATGTTGTGGCACAAACTCGGCTTGTCTCTCCATTGGCAGGAACACCCGATCTATATACAACTTCCATGGTTCGCTTCTGGAGAAGTAAGCAAGCTTTCCAGCAGAGCGGGCTGCTCTCATGGCGGGCATTTATTGACGGCGCTGATCCCTTACCCTTATCGGAAGATCTTCCGTGATGAACATATTGGTTCCTTTCAAATTCTTGGCGTTCTGCATCACCAATACACGGTCTTTGTACCTCAGGAAACGAGCAATGATTGGGCGCGGTCTCCTCGCCGTATTAACACGATGTGCCCTCTGAAACTCGATCGTCTCCACTAATCCCCTATCCAGTTTCAGGTGTTCCATAAAAAACTCACGGAGCACTTTTTCTGAGTCCTCCTTTTGCTCCTTTTTTGGAAGGCCATGGAACAGTAGATTTTCTCGACTAATATACGATCTCAAATTATCCAGTTCCTGGTTCACCATTTTCTTTTCCTCCTTCAGTTTATCTTCCAGTTTGGGTAATTGCGTTTGAAGCTCCTGGATATTCTGCCCGTTAAAATTAACAGACTTCACCACGTCATCTATTTTCTCTTCGAACTTCTTCATTTTAGTTTCAAATTTCAGTTCCATACTTTGGATTCTGTCCAAGACCTTATCTATCTGTCCCTCAATCAGAATCTTAATAGAAGGCAACAAGGTGGGGCTTTGCGGCGTGCTGAAAACCGGGCTCGTAGCTGTAACGCTTGAAGTTGCACGGACTCGCTTCCCGCTATATTTTCCCCGCTGTCCGCTGTTGGTTGCCATTCCGTGTCGAGAGTTTGCAATTTCCCAAAATGCACGTTACGTAATGGGAAGAGGAGGAGAGGGCTGCGAACACGTCTTCACACTCTGACGAACATCATAAGACCTATCTTCCCCCCCCCCCTTCAAAATTTTCTGGTGCTAAAATTTGGAATATTTACATTTGGCGCTTTTTTTTGAAATGCATTGCCATTTTTTTGGCCATTGCCATTGGGCCATGTGCTGAAGTTCTGTCAAAGCGTCATAAAACACTGGGGTCCCCCCCCCCCCCCAAAAGATATAATTAAGCAAGTTTAAACAATGCAAATCAAATGAGTCGGCTGGTGCATGCTGTAGTGTAACTTTCATGCTTAAAACTTGGCTAAACTCAATATAATCGACATGATCGATCGAACTTTAGTTTCCAAACTTTTTTTGAGGGATGTGTGTGTGTGTGTGTGTGTGTATATATATAAATAAATATATATATATATATATATGTATATATATATATATATATATATATGTATATATATATATATATATATATATATATATATATGTATATATATATATAAATGTAAGGAAATAACATATACGACAGCTTTGGCAACTCTCGTGGAAATAAATACAGTGTGAAAGGAATGAGAGAATTATGGTTGCGTAGCTTAAATCAAAGTTCCCCAGAGCTGTCCTCTCTTTTTGAAATTTTTGCAAAGGTTGAACAAATGTCTCCGCCGGGAATCGAACCCGGGCCGTTGGCTTAGAATGCTAATGTCGCCGAAACCACTTTCCCGTCTCCGTGGTCCAGTGCTTGGTTGAGGATATATATATATATATATATAAATATATATATATATATATATATATATATATATATATATATATAATATACACATACAAATATTTAAAGGAAATGTTAATGCATTTTTGCAAATGATATAGAGAGGGATACAGACTCGAAGGGGAAAGAGATAGAGAGAAGGGGAAGAGAGAGAGAGAGAGAGAGAGGGGGGGGGGGGAGAAGGGGAAAGAAAGAGAGAGATAGGGAGAGGGATGGAGAAAAAAGAGAAATAGTGGGTAAGGTATCGAGATATACATAAACATGTATGTATGCAATCGACTTCCTCAAAGACGTAATTTCCGCCAATTATTATCAAGATTCAAGATTCAAGATTCATTTTTATTTTTCGATAACAATTCATAATCATATAAAGTATTTACATTGCAGGAGAAGCTCATCATTCAAACATAACGCATATGAACTTTGTTTTACATATTGTTTTCTAAAATAAATGTTATAACAGAAAGAAGTGTATACATGTTTTAATTGTTTCTTGATAATAATAATAGAAAAGGTAACGAAAGGGAACTAGCAAAGAAGAGGAGCTTGTAAATAGCATGTTCCCAATTGAAAATCATTATAATTATTTACATGATTCAAAAATCTGTTCGTTGGTTGGTTTGTTTGCTTTTTTACATATTTTTAACTAACTAGCCTAATTAATAAACACACAAAGGCTCACCTAACTGAAGAAGCAGAGGGAGGGACAGGTTGATAGAGGAAAAGAGATGAAATCAGGAAAGGGTGTAAGAGAGGGGGAATAAATTATAAAAAAAAAAACAAAAAAAAAAAACAACAACAAAAAAAACAACAAAAAACATAAAACAAATAAAGATGGAGATTAGGATCAAACTTCCGCGTGTGGCTTGTATCCGGGATATTTTTGGAGGGTTGGCTTTTCCTTGTATGTTAGTAAGAGATGTTGTTTTAATTTTCTTTTAAACGTATGATTATTAGGAGTTTCAATAATATTTTGGGGAAGGGAATTCCAAAGTTTAGGTCCAGTTATTGTGAAAGTTTTATTGGCAAAGAGGGTTCTTGTTCGCGGCAGGTGATAGTAGCTAGCCATTCTGGTAGGGTAAGAGTGATGATTATTATTGGATGTAAGCATAGAGTAAAAAAACATGTGGAAGTTCGTACGACTTTAGCTTCAAAAATTATATCAAAATTAAACAATCAGTAAAGGTTTATATGAGCTTCCCATTCATTTTTTCCGACACATTGTTAAGGGTTATAATCAATTTAATCAATTTAAGACAATTTATACCCCAGAGAACTAATCCATATCCTACAAGATTAGTCACAATGCACCAATTGTAGTAGGCAAACCCAGAACCGAGTATAAAAAGCAGTCTTTTTCATACATAGCAGCAAAACTATTCAACTCTCTACCTGTACTTACCAAATGCTCCGCCTCACTACCCCTTTTTAAACGTAATGTTCGCGACATCCAAGTGGTTGATTGATTTCTTTTTCTTTGCAAGTTGGATACATGTATTTCTTTTCCTTACCTCCCCCCTCTCTCCCTTCCTTTCTCTTTTTACATAAATTTCTCATTTTCATGAATGTATTATTGTATGATTTTATATGTTTGTAATGTATGCTGTTAATTTGTATTATATGTATTTTGTTACAGCAGGGCTCCCTTGGAAAGCAGGCCTTGCGGCTTGAATGGGACTACCCTGCTTTTTATAAAGAAGACATTAAATAAAATAAAATAATGCATTCGTTCACCCATGCACTAACAATCTGTCACTGAACGGCACATAATGTTCTCGCCGCAAAGCGCTGCATTCAACACGGGAGAGATCGATATGATTAAAATAAATATCATAATGTGTGGATTCCTGTCTGCATGCATGACCAAGATACATTCCCTGTACAGCATCCATTGCACTGACAAGGTCACACGTACAGGACTCGGCCTGTCTCGGTATGTTTTTATACACGTAAGCTCATCGTAGATACTGTGTGGTAACTAGTATGTAGGAGCGCCACCTCTAGCATCAACGCTGATAAAAAAAAAAAAAAAATCACTACGCCCTTTTTGTCATGAGGCATTCAACCACTGCCACACCAATGACCATTGACGATCTATATATTAATACTCAAAACCGTTTTTTGTGGTCGCAAAAACATTTTTCCTCTGCCGTGTCCGCCCTCGCCGTTGCGCGGGATCGGTGGCATAATTCCACGGCCCGTGTCTCCCGTATTCCGCGTGCCACGCCGACCCCGTCGTCGCCGTCGACGTCCCTAAACGTGATTTTGGGAGATTTGAGGGGACGGGCAGGCCGAAGGAACGGCTGCTTTCCGCATGGATCCCTTGCACAACGGCGGTGTCGTCAGTCGTGCACCCTCCCTTATATGGCCCATCACAGGCACGGCATGGCAGGTGACGAACAATGTTGTTCACGATGAGTATCAACTTGCATTGTGCGACCCGTGTAGAGCTCGGTGGTATGTGTAGGTATGTATTCAATTGTTTGATCGTACACTTTGTGATCAGTACACCTCTCTCTCTCTCTTGTATCCTTCCTCCGCTAAGGTCGGAGATCGTCGCCACTTCAGTCTGCCGAAATTCATTGAGTGGCGTTCTGTGGGTCATTTAACTGTTGTTGAGAAGATTTTGACGAGTTGTGTGAAGGTTACGTATGAAATAGAGGATAAGTGTATGCATCTGAGCTTTGGCACTATTGTTCATGTGTCCAGGAGGGAGAAAGAGGACCACCTCCAAGAACAGCTCAGGGGCAGATTCAAAGTACTGCGCAAACTGCCTAGTGTTGCTGTTGGCCTTAGTACGATTAATGAAGTCTTGTCGCACAGATGTAAGAGCTGGGCAGGTTGCAACAAGGTGTACAACATCTTCTCGCTCTATGAGACAGAGTCGACAGCAGTCATCAACTGCCTTCCCAATCCTGACAAGCCTGGCTTGCGTCAGGTAGACGTTACAGGAGAGCTGGGCTCGGATGGTGATGGCCGGCCTTAAGCTCGGGTTGGCTATATGCCCAGGATAGAGGTCCTTGGCCTTGGGTTTAGGTCTTCTGGTCCACAGCGATAATGAAGTCCTGTTGGTGAGGGCATCGCACTGTCTGGACTCAGAAAGTTTGGCCACAGCTGACTGCACCATGCGCTTCCATAGCTTGTAGTTGAGGGGTCTTCTTACAAGCTCGTCTAGAGGGGGAAGGCTGAACTGTTTGAGAGCCGAACGCCATAGCTGGATGGAGGAGGTATTGGCACAGATACCATGAAGGAGCAGCCTGTACTCAATCCTTTCTGAGTCGATGTTCAAGATCTGCCCAAGGAGTAGGAGCTTTTCTTGCATGACCAGGTGACTTATCGGAAGGATATCGGTGAGCAGATAGACAGCTTCATCAGCTGATGTTGTTGGAAGCCCCAATATCCGTTTGAATAGGTGGATCTGTGCTTTGTCGAGGCGATTCAGCATTGCTTTTGTGAACGGTACGCTGGAGCAGCCATATAGCATCCGTGGCACACAGAATGTTGACCAGAGCTTTGCCGCGATGTGGGGCACAACCCTTGAGCTGAATGGAGAGGTTCCGACTAGGGCATAAAAAGCTCTGTATCCCTTAGAGATTGCATCTGCTGCGTAATCATGCCGAGGGTCACATGTCCTAGTAATGCCAAGATGCTTGTGGGAGGAGACCTCATCGATTGGCTCACCATCGATATGCCAGGAATGGCCGTTGGTTATACGATGTTGGCTGATCACGATGATAGCACTCTTCGCGGGGTTGATCTTGTACCTCCATGTTAATGTATACTGAAATGTGACATCCAGCATCTGTTGGAGCTCTGCAGAATTATTGCTTAGAAGAGCAATATCATCAGCAAATGCTAAGACGCCCACGTAGAGGTTCTTGATTGTGCAACCTAGATGGCGTTCTCTCAGGAGCTTGATGAGGTCGTCTATGTAGAGAGTGTAGAGCATGGGAGATAATACACCTCCTTGCCTTACTCCTTGCAAGACACGAAAGGAGGGACCCACAGATTGGTCCCATAACACCTTGCTTGTGCAGCTGTTGTAAAATTCAGCAATGATATGTAGCAGTGTTGGGGATGGGTGTGTCAATGCTATCTTAGACAGGAGACCTTCCTGCCAAACCCTGTCAAAGGCTTTCTGGGCATCTAGCATGGCGATGTAGAGCGGCTGGTTTATGCATTTGTACATTTCTATAACCAGGTCCAGAGCTTTTCCTGTCAGTGTGCACGATCTTCCTTGCTGGAATCCAAATTGAAGTGGGTCTGGAATTTGGTGCTCTTGTAGGTGTTGGGTGAGTTTGGGTTTGACCAGCAGTTCAAGCAGCTTTCCCAGGACGGGGGTCAGCGTGATGCCCCTGTAGTTTCCTGGTACTGATGGATCCTTGTCACCGCCTTTGTGAAGAGGGATCACAAGACCATCCTTAAGGCTAGATGGAATGTGTTTCAAATGGACCATCCAGTTAATCAGAATAAGGATGAGAATCCTGGTAGTGTAGCCAGTGTACAAAAGATGTTCTGGAGAGATGTTGTCTGGTCCACTTGCTTTGCCAAGCTTTAGGGAGGAAATGGCAGTGTACAGCTCCTTTGAGGTGAAGAGATGTTCTAGTCCATGAGGATCTTGACCATCTGGGTGAGTTGGCTTAGGAACTTGTTCCTCCCTGTGGTTGGTAGGTGTGGACAGATCTTGGAAATACTGAGTCCAGCCTTGGATGATGTCCGGCCCTGAATAGCAGTGACCTCCAAGGTTTAGCTGCTGCACACCCATGTTTGAGCTTCTTCCTTTCACTAGTGTGTAGAACAGTCTGTCACTGTGTTCATGAGCCTCCTCGATCTTCGAGAGAAGCCCGTTTCTGCAGGCAGCTCTTGACTGCCGCAGCTTTGAGCGAAAAGCTTTCTTAAGCTTGGCAGATATCACACCCGTTGGGCTACTCTTGTCTTCTCCTGTAGCTCTCCAGTTCTTCCACAAGTTGATGTGCCTTTGATAACACTCGTCAACCTCCGGATTCCACTCGATCTTACCCTTGCCTCTGCCTTTTCCTTTTGAGTGTGGTAGGCTCATTGAAGTTTGGACCAGGGTTGACTGCAAGCTGGTTGTGACTGTGTCTAAGAGGTTCTCATCAGGCGTTACACCAGCTAGGGTGGCCAGGATCGATTCACAGGTCTTCTCCAGAGGTTCGGTGTACAGCTCGTTGATCACCTGCTTGGGGACATCCCTCCATTTGACTCTAGGACGACATAGTGGGTGGTTCGGGACTGTATGGTTATTCCTCTCCAGGATAACACAGGGAGTGATGAGTTTCCAGGTGACCATGATGGGGAAGTGATCCGACTCGTTCAGTGGCTCGTTGTAGAGGATCTCAAGATTGGAAAAACTGTTAGCCATCTGGACGTGGGTTAGAAATGTATCTATGTTGGACCGCTTAGTGCCATCATCACTTTGGAAGGTATAAGCCTCTTGATCTCCCAACAATGCAGATAGACAGGAAAGCGTGTTGTCAGTGATGAAGGCATCAAGAACGCTCCTTGCTCTTTTCTTCCGCTCCTTGTTATGAAGATCTACATTCAGGTCACCACCTACAATAAAGGAACCAGAATGATTCAGTTGGATGATGCATGAGATTTCCTCTAAAATGGCCTGATATTCGGCAAGAGCTTCTGGGGAGACGTCACATGGCATGTAGCAGTTGAAAACCAAGACATCATGATTTGCAAAATGCAGTTGGGTACACAGCAGCCTTTGGGAAAATGTAGGGATGGGCTTAGCTGAGCACGGGAGTGCCTTGCTAATGAATGTGACCACACCTCCTCTACCTCTCCTGGCTGGCAGTGACTGTATTGGGTCATGTGCTTTGGAGAAGGCATGGAATCCCTGGTGTACAGTGTTGAAGTATTCAAGTTCTCCTTCATGCACCCAATGTTCTTGTACAAGAAGAATATGTGCTCGCTTTAACAACTGATGGATGAAGGCTTCATTCGACTTGAACCCACGAGTATTGAGAGAACAGATGTTGATGAAGTTTACCTCCTCTGAGGAGGCAGTAGCCGAAGGCTTGATTCCGTTAATTGCATGATTCGTAGGTGCTGCTCCCTGATCGATTCTTCGATCATGCTGTCCTGTTGCATGGAGTGTAGCGTCAGAAGGTTCAGAAGAGACACTGTTAGATAGTAGACTGTCCCCATCTGCCAGTAGTAGGTGGCGGCCGACGCACGGCCATGCCGAAAAAGCGAACTTGGCCCTGGCTGATTGTTGGCATCTATTTCTGAGGCCTTCTGCTGTTGGTCACAGTTTGGATAGCTGTTTGTCATGACTTCAGCAGATCTCTTGGAGATGGGCTTGCTGGGATGTCGGCTGATTGTTGGCTGATTGATGGCTTCTATTCCTGTGGCCTTCTGCTGTTGGTCATAGTTTGGAAAGTTGTTTGACATGACTTCAGCAGCCCTCTTGGAGATGGGCTTGCTAGGATGGGCCCTGTTCAGGTCATCATGCATTGGTTGGCTGGTTCTTCTGGAATGGTGTTCATCATCCTCCACAGTGTGCTGAACCATGTCGGGCTGGTGATGTAGTTTCATCCCTGGTTTGTGAGTTTGGGGTACATCAGCTGGGTGTTTATTCTGCCCTCTGTTTCCCCTACCACCCTTTTCACTTTCGACAGTGTTTGATGGGCCGCAGGGTCGGTGGTGATGCTTGTCTGTCACTGTGTTCAGCATGGCATCTCCAGGAGTATGATGGTACTTCTCTCGACTTTTCAGGCCATGGTTTGTGGTCCTGGAGCGTTTTGGTGATGCTACTTCATGGTTAGTCTCTGGTTCTTTTTGCAGTTGAGCGTTTCTGCTATCTTCATCTTGGACCTCTTCACTGACAGCTAGGCTTTCAAACCTGTTGTTGGTTGGGATGCTATACGGGTTTATCGGTGTTGGATGCCACTTGGTGCCTGGTGTTGGCTCACAGATTTGGAGTGCTGAGTAATGTGGGCTTGCTGTCCACGATGATGGTAGTTGCGGGAGGGTGAGTCCATAGCTCGGAAGCTATGGCTGGAGCTGGTGGGTGATCCAGGTTGCAGATGGTGGCGGGACGGTGAACCCTGATGATGGTTGCTGGACTTGTGCTGATGGCTACTATTGGTGAAGAATCTACTTTTTTGCAGCCTTGGTTGTTGTGTTGCATTAGGTCTGATTGGACTTTGTGTTGGTGGTGTCTCAGCAGAAACATTTTCCTCATTGGCAAGACCTTGGAGGCCATGGGTTTTGCAAATGGTGGTTAAGAAGTCAGCTTGAAGCTGGACAGATCTCAGCTCAGCTTCCTTCTTGAACAAGGAGTTCTGTAATGTGGTTATCTCCTTGTCCTTTCTTTCAAGCAGGGCCTTGTCACAGTCTCGTAGGTCATGAAGGCTCTTTAACTCCCTCCGGAGCTGCCGCGTCTGGTTGAGGAGTTGCTCATTCTCCATTAATATGACTGCGTTTATGTTGCCTTTTTCTTTTAAGTCTTTTTTGAGCTCTTGCATCTGCTTGGAAGTCTCGCATTCGCAGCCTTTTGATGCGGGTTTCTCATTGGTAGTTGCGTTAGGGACGCTTTTATCAGTTGGATTCCTCTGTGTTTCATCTTCCAGCAAGGAGATGTGATGTTCTGGACACTCATCTCTGTGGCTGCTTTCACCATGTTCCCGAGGAGCTTTGTTTGCATCTTCGTCATATATTTCTGGTCCAGGTGCTTTGGGATGGTTTTCCTTGAGGGCAGCTCTTGCAGAAGATGCTTGTGTGCCTTCATCTTGACTGTTGAAACTATCCAAGTTCTCCACCTTGTGAGATGACACCTTTCCATTGCGCTGGGATGGCAAACTGCATACATGTAGAAGCCCATTGATGGCGGAACGTGGACTAGCAGGTAAGGGACCAACATCACTGGGACATGTCAGGAATACTTGCCCTGTTTGTGATTGTTCCTCTGCTCCGTCTTCACTGAGATATTGGCTGGGTGAGGTATCTTCTTGCGACAGCAGCGTTAGGGTACATGGCTTATTCGCATTGCAGGCAGAGCAGGTGAATGGGGCACCTTTGTCTACTATTAGTTCTGCTAGATTCTGATCCTGTAACCCTGTGCATTCGAAGTGGGTCCATGTGTCGCATGCGTGACACTGAATTGTACTGAAACATGCATGTGTGTTACAGATGGGACATTGCAATTTCCGTTCCTCAGGGGAACACTGGCATACCTTGACAGTGCTAAGACTCTTACGTGAGGTGCTGCCTAACCTGTTAATTTCATCAAAGAGGCAGTTTAAGCTTCTTTTGACCGAGGAATCTGCAGTGACATCATTGTCTTCTTGAAAGAGGAATGACTTGAGTTCTGTGATTAGCTGAAATTGCTTACCACTTATAAACATACGGTGAATTTCATCAAAAAAGAAGAGGGATAGCTTTTTTGTCTTTCCTGCATCACCGCCTTTCTTTTTGTTGAAGATCTCAAAGCCACTGCTCACTTTACCGATTACCGGCACTGCTACATGTGCAGGGTTAAATGTTGGATGTTTCTCTAAGGTGTCACATACAACTTTTTTGATTTTCATAAACAGAGGTTTTTCAAAGGCTACATTGATAAATTTGTAACCCCCTTTGAATTGACCTTCGGAAGAGATGTCAAAGGCCTGGGGCTCTTCTGTAGATGAAGTGGTGGTCATTAGCAATGACATTGTTTGGATAAGAAGCAGATGATAAATTATAATCAGATTTAAAAAAAAACAACCAAAAAAAAAAAAACAAAAAAAAAACAAAAAACTACAGTCACAGTGTTTGACAGGACCACAGAGGTTTGAAGGGTAACACAGATAAACAGTATGATAGCACGGATTAACGGTTACGTTTGTACAAAGCGTGGGTAGCACAGACGAACAGTTACGTTGCACAAGGTAGCGAAGACAGCTACGTTACCACTAAGTCCACAGTACAGGTGACAGCTACATGTAGACGTTGACAGTTGACAGCAGAAAGAGACAGACAACAATGTTTCCAGCAGGGTGACAAACAGGAACACACATGCACCAGGTAACAGATACAAGTCACAAACACATTATACTGACTTGAAAATTTGCAAGTGGCGAAGCTTCCCTTCCCTTCCACTTGGTTGCACCGTTAGTAGTCTAGATTTACCACTTAACAGAGTTGGAAACCAAGAAGCCAGCTGGCTAAGTTGACAGCCCCACCATTAATTAGCAGTAATATTCTGGTGCTGTATTCTGTATGGTTGTGCTGTGTGAAGTCAGGCAGAATGCAGAACTAGGCCTCCACTGGTGATATGTAATTTACAGTATCACCTGACACCAATGAAGATATGTGGGACTAGCTGGACTGAATGCCAGAAAGCCCAAATTCTAAGGGTCCAAAACTTTTCGAGATTTGCACTTTCAGGAATCAGAGTTCAAGTATGGTGTTTTCTGGCTAAGCTGTCTTCAACATTAACCAAAAAGAAAACAATTTTGGTACCGAAATTTATCAAGTTTAAGCGCTAATTCTGCAGCAGATTTGGAACGCAGCCTTCACACAATCATCGCAACACCTCTCTTCTCCCTTTCATAGCAGCAGCACCCACATACTGCAATGTATTAAATGCGACGCGATCGACGATGCATATCGCATGCATGCAATTTGTATGTACTGTACACACATAGTTGACTATGGTTTCCCGATCGAGCTTACAAATACTACGTACATTCTAAGGTTGATTTTGGACGTGAGTGATATTATTTAGAACTAAAAAACTGTTAGAAACTCTATTTATGGACTTCCTTTGACCCATTTTCTCTGTATAGTCAACAACTGATGGAATTCTTCTCTTTTTAGACTCCATCACGGCGGCGCTGCACTGTGAGCTGAGCAGTATCAGCGCTGCAGCCTTGGCTGCGTGATATGAACTCCGGGGGAGGAGATCACGGAGAGACCAGGGGTAAATGACTAACTGAGCAGCTTATTTGGAGATGTCCAAGGTTGACTTTGGACATGAGTGACATTTATGAGAACAAAAAAAGTTGCAGTATATAGTATTTGTGGACTTTGTTTGTCCCTATTTTCTCCGTAATTAGTTAAAAACTGATGCCATTCTTCTCTACAATATAAAGCTGGTACTCTGTCACGGCAACGCCAGCACTCTGAGGCTGAGCTGTTGTAAGGGTTGGCTGGCTGAACTCCACGGGAGGAGTCCGGCAGTAAATGCTTTACAGAGCTGCTTATTTCAAGATTGGAAACAGTTTACTTATCATCTTTTTTAAAAATTATTATTACTGCAGTTAAAATTTGATGATAAATTCATCTTACCGTATGAGAAGATTCTACATATATCCGTTGAAGAATTAATCGAGTATATTCATATGCTGAAGGCATGGGCGTAGATAGCGGGGGCGGGTGGCTGAATTCAATATAAGTTTAATAAACCAAAATTTGAAACTAATTTTTCACTACATTTTTTTGCACTCGAATCCCGTGGATTTTCCACGGGCGCTGCTAGTTATTGTTTATTGTATAGCGAGGACACCGGCGCATTGAATAAATATGCAGTTTATTACATTACTTACATACATAACAACATATAATTTTTTTTTCTTTTTTGGTCTGCACACGACTACATGTACATGACTGTAGTTTTCAAGCTGATGTGTCTATATATATATATGGTGAGTATTTGTGTACTTAAATGTGAATGTGGTGAAAGCTGAATGCTATATTTCCTTATCAGCCTTATTTACCTCTTTTGCTATGCAATATGTGATTCGGATTGACTTCTAATTCGCTATAATTATGCTGATCGAGTATGAAAAGTTTTGCTAGTCTATACACCAGCCAACATGGTAACCATAATAATAATCTAATTTTAGATGCGTCGTAGTAGGATTTCAACCGTCAAAGTGCCTAGATTCAAATCCTAGAAACACAACTTTCCTTCGCCAAACAAATGTATATACTATGTATAAATATATTTTTATGTATGTATATTTTAATGGATGGTGTAGTTGGGAGACACACAACAATGAGGTTTATTCCGTCATAATAGAGACTGGTGTATTAGGGAGACACGAGGACAAATAAGACAAAAACTGTCTCCCTATATACACCACATATGGTTGTGTGTGTGTGTGTGTGTGTATATATATACTGTATATATATATATATATATATATATATATATATATATATATATATATATATATATAATTATATATATTCAAAGGAGATGTTAATGCATTTTTGCCAATGATAGGGAGAGGGAGAGAGACTCGAGGGGCAAAGAGAGAGAGAAGGGAAAAGAAAGAGAGGAGAAGAGAGGGAGGGAGAGACAGAAGGAGAGAGGAAGAGAGAGAGGGAAAGAGAGAGGGAGGGAGGGAGAAAAAGAGAAATAGTGGGTTAAGTGGGATATACATAAACATGTATGTATGCAATCGACATCCTGAAATACGTAGTTTCCGCTAACAATTATTATGCAGTAGGAGACCAGGGATTACGTAAGGTGGAGGGCTTCAAAAATTATAAAATTTAAGATTATACATTCAGGAAATGTGAATTGTGAATTGTGAATTCAGGAAATGTTTGTCTTAACAAGCTGTGCTTCAACCAAGGTCTCCTCGTCTTTCTTTATTCTAAATTGTGTGCTATAGAATAAGACGATACTTTTCTGTACTGTTATACTCTATATTTTGTTATATGTGATTTCTGAAAGACAAATGTAACTTGAACTTGAACTTGAACTATGTGAGCTTCCCATTATTTTTTCCGGCACATTGTTAAGGGCTATAATAAATGCATTCATTCGACCTCTAACCCACAGAACTCCTAAAGACGTAGAAGGCTCGTGCGGGTGCGAAATTGTAGCCATCGCTCGTACGTGATCACGTGATATCCGCCATCTTGGTTAGTCCTTCGCTCTCCAGACTCATGCAGTTCGTCGCGTCAACGACATTCAGTATAAAATGTTTGATCGTTGGAATATAACACTAGGGTGATATAAAATCTTACTGAAATTGCTCGATTTTGTTAATGCTAGTAGTGAAATGAACCAAGAAAAAAAAAGAGAGGGAAATTTCTCTTGTAATACATGAAATAAATTGCCAGTGTTATCAAATGTTGCTTCTAGCATTTCCATGCTTAGTTACAGAAGTGCAGTCATCATCCACTCTTGTTGCTCATTTTGATAATTTTTCTGTACTATTTACTATTTCAAACAATTTTGGTGACTGAAATGACAAGAAAATCAAATTATGTGGCCATTTGCCCTCGCCGTTCTTATTGAAAGCGGAAATTTATATTATTGTATTCATCTCCTGACTATGCAAGTCTTTTACATGTAAGAGTTTGATACAAAGTGTGCTCATTTCAGTACGTTGCAATATACATGCATAGCCCTCAAGAAAATTCTTGTTTTTACAGATCATTGTTATGATCCAGACATATGTGTTTTGTTGAAAGTCGGTAGGATATAGATTTCCACTCTAAATAAGAACACTAAAAATACATCAAGTCCAACGAAGCGCTTGTCACAACTGCCGAATCGGAAGAAATAGGCCTATTTAATCATTTATCTTTGCCCAGCCGATCAACTACAAACAAGTCAGTACAATTCTAATTTGATGCAAAGAACTCGACAGCAAAATCAACTTTAGGGCAATTTCAATACCCTGTTCGGATTACGTAATACGTCATTGTAATGTTCGCTCATTTCAATAGGCAATGGACATGGTTATTGAAATTGCCTTAAGTTGCTTTTTCGACTAATTCTTTGCCAAAATGGTATTTAACACGTGAAATTTGCAGAAATATTTCTTATTGTACATATAAAACACTCAAAATCACAATTTATTGCACAAGTGTTGTACTTGTATTCAAAATCACCGGCAGTCCCCAAAATAGTGGTAGAAGTTGAGGTTCTATGATGATTATGCTTTACTCGATACAGTCCTGACTTATATAAGGATTATCATCAAAGATAAAAGAAACATGGCAGAAGCATGTTGAACAAACCCTTAAATCAAAACAAATTTGTAGGCCTTTTTACACCAGATGACGCTGTACAAAAAGTATAACGTTATGCAAGTCATCTACATGATACAAAAGAGGAAGTATATATTTTTTTTAACGTGTAGGCCTATTATGAAAATGTATTTTGCTTTTTTTTCCGTGGGGGTGTCAAGGATGACGGTGAACAAATAAACTCAGGCTGCCTTCTTGAAAGAGAACTAAAAATGATATTGATAGAAAAAAAATCTGTTTGATATTATCTTGAACTTGAGAGAATAAAAAATTAACCTTTGTGTCTTAATTGAAAGAGAACCAACCCCCTCCCCCTTCCAAAAAAATGTACATGATATTAGTTTACGTTACTTATATATGAAAAGCAACTAAACTTCAGTGGAAAAGCCAACTTCAAAATTTCAAGTGAAGAAGGCACAAGGCCATTTATTTTGACAGAGAAGATCCGATATAATATAATATAAATAGGCATTGAGAAGCACACGGTCTGGTGGCTGAAAAGATCGAGGACTAAGCAATATGGCGGCGTGTGCACTCGAGCGAATCCTCCAGCGGGTTTGATGGCTATACCGCGATCTGTGCATTGGGAATGGGTATGAGCCTTCTACGTCTTTAGGAGTTCTGAGCAGCGTTTCATCAAACGGTCATAAGTACAAGTTCGCCGACATCCCATTGAAACACGTGTATCAAAATTAACATGCGTTTCAATGGGGTGTCGGCGAACATGTACTTATGACGGTTTGATGAAACGATGCCCTGTGCTCTAACCGTGTCACTGAAGTGCACATAATAATGTTCTCGCCGCAAAGCATTGCATTCGACACGGGCGAGATATATGATTACGATACATATTATAATGTGTGGATTCCTGTTTGCATGACCAAGATACATTCCCTGTACAGCATTCACTACACTGCCAACGTCAACAGGACTGTCTGTCTCGGTATGTTTGTATACACATATTAAGCTCATCGTAGATGTTGTGTGGTAAGCTAAATCATTAATCGATTTCCACCGCCATGTACAATACTTTCTCCGAAGAAATATTAAGATGGTGATTTGTTATTGTCCGCGCGCTTGCGATCAACAGAACAGATCGAGGCGGAACTGCATGGAGTTCGCTCGCTTGCACGATGAAACGTCATGCACACGAATGTCGGATAAAACATGAAAATAATGTTCAAGGAGCAGCTAATTTTTAAGCAAAACCAATCGGTCTATGTCAGAGCCATGCCTCGATTACAATTTATGCAAGGAATAGTATATTATCAGGGGCGGCGCTACAGGGGGGGGGGCAGAGGGGGCGACCGCCTCCCTATGATTTTTCAAGTAGTGAAAAAAGAAAAAAAAAGAAGAAAAAAGAAGAAAAGGAGGAAGAAAAGGGAAGAAAAGGGAAGAAAGAAGAAAGAGGAGTATTAAAAAGAGAGGTCTTAAACATATAACTCTATATTACCCCTGTTATTTAATGGAGAAAAAAATATGACGTCATCTTTAGGTCGTCTTGCCCCTCCTATCAAAATACCCTGGCGCCGCCCCTGTATATTATTAAAGGCTAAGTCCACACTAATATCAAGATGATTTAAATAAATAGAGTAAAATTAAACAAGCATAAAAATGAGTGAAAATTTGACTGAAATCGGATGTAAGATAAGAAAGTTACGGCATTTTGACATTTTGCATTATTTCATGAAACAGTGATATGCATAACACGGGCAGTATGCAAATGAGTAAACCGAAGATGTCACACACTCACTTTTCCTTATGTATTTTATTATATGAATTTCAAATATTTCAAATATATATCACTTGCCCAATGAAACGCATGCTCACGAATGTCGGATAAAATATGAAAATAACGTTTTAGGAGCTGCTAATTTTTAAGCAAAACCAATCGGTCTATGTCAGAGCCATGCCTCGATTTATATGCGAGGAATAGTATATCATTATGTATACCTGCATACTCACTACTATCTTCTATACAATTCAGTGTTTAAACCTATACCACTCTCGAATATCCGTGCATCAACCAGGGGCGGCGGAGCGTCTTTCACAGGGGGGGGGGGGGAGGCACAAGGAAAAAAAGGGGCACCTACAAAGGGTGAATTCAAAGCGAAAAGAAGGACAATTTTGTGACATTGGTATTACCCTACAGTCTAATTAATACATTATTAAGCATCATCTTTTAATTGTTTCTAATTAATGATGCATGACAAATGGAGGAGCTGACCGCCAATATGTCACAATCGACTCACCACATTACCAATTTGAGATTCGCATTGATTTAGTGATCTCATTTACAAACATCCATAACTTTCTTATTCCTTGTCTGATTTCTTTCAAACTTTTATCATATACTGTTTTTCATATTTTTTCTACTTTCACACAAATCATCTTATTACCAAGGCCGGATTGCCCTTTAAGAGGAACTCAAGTGCGTATTTGAAGTATTAAACATTTTTTTTGTTGTGAAGAACACTAAATCCATCCACGTAAAGGTGAATTATAAATATTCCAATTTTACCAGCATGGCAGCCGTTGATAGCTTGAACCAGTTTTGCTTCAATATCAAGAATATAAAGTACATGATTGTATATTTTAAGAGCACTAAAACAAATAATCGGCACATCATTACAAATTTATCACGTCTGAATTAATCACCAATTATATTATGCAAGCACGAACCCTAACAAGGGCGTCAACAGCTTCCGAAAAGTGTGTGTGTGTGTGGGGGGGGGGGGGACACTGAGCGAGGGAGGTGTGGAAGGGGGATGCCCTCCCTCCCACGGTAGGGACTTTTTGAAGTTTTGCCATCGAAAATAGGCCTTTTAATGCACTGTGTAGCAAAAATCAAGCCAATTGTATCATGTTGTTAAAAGCTTATGCAGTGGATTCTCATTATAACAAGCAGTAATATTACAAGCTCTCATAAGTAGAAAGGAATTTCGAAATCACAAATTTCAGATAACCTTGTTGTTACTCTGATGGAGCAAGGTTTCGATATAAATCAAAAATTACAGCGAGGTAATTACCCCGGAACTTCAGAACTTCTCGAAAATCTGCCTACGACGGTCCTCTGATTTGATGAAATCCTCGGCAATTCTTTGAGGGCTCAATTCTTATGCCTATGCTGCGTACGCAGGACTGCACCCGATAGCGCTGCGCAAGGCCTATAATTAGGCCCAGGCCCCCCTCAGGCCTGACGCGGCGGCCGACTATAGGCGAGATCTAGAATAAAATTTGCAACTCGATCGAACGGCGCGCCGCGCCGCGCCGTGGCAGTGCTGCATGGGGAGGGAAGAGGATTGGGATGATTTCAACAAGGCAACAAATGTCAACAAGGGCGGTTGAACATTTATATTTGAGTATTTCTCAAACTCAAGGCATGCAAAAGAACAAGATGGAAGTGCTTTTCAGGTTTTTAGTAATGGGTTTGAACTCGAAAAGTGGGGGGGGGGGGAACAAATGATATGATGTCCCCCCCCCACTTTTAAAAGTGGGGGGGGGGGGGGACATTTCCCCCCTGTCCCCCACCTGTTTACGTCCTTGAACCCTAATGTGACTAAGAATAATTATTGCATCCTGAGAAGTCCAGGTTCCTAATGGTTATACATGTATTATTCAGGATCAGCTTTTGTACAGTTCATACAGTTCATACGACCATCTTCGACTGACAAGGGATTGTACCTGCAAACTAATCACCAGTGGCATAGACATTGAGGGGTAACCGGTCATACTAGTTGGACAAAAGGCAAATTATTAAGGTCATATTATTAGAGGGACGGTGTGGGTGTGACGGTGTGACCCTATGACCTATATGGTCATAGGGTCTTTTCTTCACTTTCCCGTTTTCCCTCTTCCTTCCAACTCTCCCTTTACCTCTCAGTCTATTTCCTTTGTTTCTTGTTTTGGTGTTTTTTCTTTTTGTCATTTGATAAGGGGATGAGCACATGCCCCCTTTAGCTACGCCATTGGCAATCACAATGAAGTTAGGAGGTAAAGTTCACTTTTCAATGACCAGGTTTAACCTTCCCCGATGGTGTCACCATGCAGGTTCCCTGTTGTCACTAATATTTAAAGGCGTAACACATGACCGTTATCGGAGTCGAAAATTACCCCCTATTGTGCATTTCTTTCCAGAACATTTCCCACAAAATTTAATATGACCCCTTTTTTGTGTGTAAGACATACACAAAATGGGCTCTGAATAAAATACTATTTTTGGATTATATGGAGTACACATTCACAAAAAGGTAGGCCTACCTGATTTCCGCAAAGACGGGTATTAGCAGTTTTGTGAACATCATGGTGAAAGGCCCTTTTTGTGAAGTTTTTCTTGCTTTTATAATCAAAGCACCTTCCCTTTCCTGTCAAATCATTTCATTGTTGTGAACATCACCCCCTTTTATGCGAAATTTCTAGCTACTATCATACGTACATGAATATGAAGCAATACCACCAGGGAACCTTCTTTTTAGGCTATGATATGGGGTCGACACGTGCAATGGAGATATTGATACACTGGACAAATATTGATACAGCGTTATTGATTTTCATATGTGTAATGAAAGCCCAACCGTCAGACAAATATCATTACGTCCCGGCTGACAGATAAATGAACGCCCAGGGGAGCGTTTCATCAAGCGTTTTGTCAGTGATTTTTACAGACAAATTTGCTCTCAGCCAATCAAATGCAAGGATTTCAGTAGCTTATAACAGTTGTCGGTAAAAATCACTGACAAAACGTTTGATGAAACGCTCCCCAGGGGTAACTTAACTAGGTTGCAGGCAAAACCCCAGGCCAGTCTTAACGCGTAACACAGGGTCTGAAATGTCAGACTGGCAGACTTCTATCCGTAGACAGTTCCTGCTAGCATGGCCAGAGAGTTAGTTTGCAGGCACAAACCCTCAGTCAAAAAGCGTAACAGAGGGTCTAAACTGATATTACCATAGGCCCTGTACTGTAGCCCCCCCCCCCCCGCTCTTCCCCACCCTCCTCCTTACCGTATGAGTTTGAGTTGAGTCTGGAGACTTTGAGCCGAGTATTGGGCTTACATTATAAGTAATTCACGGCCCCATTCACTTACATGTTATAACGAAGGTTGTCTAAAAATCATATTTTAAAAACCCCTGGGTAGAAATCGTTTAAATTCACAGAACATAGACAAAATATAAAAATCTCCCAAATGAAGTACCTCATTTGGGCACTTTCCCAGCGATTAAAAAAGATATTTAGGCTAAAACAAGGCTAGCCGAAATTTCCGCCCATTCGCACATTGAAACAGTGAAAGTGCACCAGTGATAAAATAAATCCTTTAAAAATAATAAAAGGCTAGCCAACTTCAGCTGAGGTGTCACATTGAAAAGAGTATGTTTATTAAACACCATTTACGCTTTTGAAATTTACTGAGAACAATGAATCGATTTTATATGAATATTTCTAATGAATTAATTTCAAACCATCTTTGCTCCGCCTCACCGGCATGCATTACGAGCGGATGAATTACTTATGTGTGCCCTATTTGGATGACCCTCTTTGTCAGCAGATAGTCTAGTATAAAGGTGAATTTCCTCAGCATGACCAATTTCATTATTTTGTTTGAATATTCCGGAAGAGTATACTCTCTTCTAATGTGATAGTATAAGCTGTTGCATCAATAATTGAGCATTAATTGTGATGAATAGCTTTGAAGGAAAATCTGGTCTTCCTTCCTTAGCAATCTTCCTTTTGTCCTCTTAAGGCCACCGCACACCTTACGATCGGTCTGCGATCCGATTTGTGAAATAAATCGCTGTGGCATTAAATACTGACATTTTAACAAATAAAATCTACCCATTCAGGTTCTGAAAAGTAACATGAATACTAAACATAGGGTTTTGGTGAGCTGTCAGCTTTCTACAGGGAATAAGGGCAAAATTAGTTTCAAATCGTAGGCAGTCGTACGATTTTTGTGACGTCTCTACGACTCGCAGCCGATTTGGCCATTCCACCCACTAGAAAACTCGGCAAAGGCCGTATTATCGTTTTTACTATCTGTATGACTATTCAGACCCTTAATGTAAAATATTTTTCGTTTTTAAATGATTTGTCAAATGATATTACATTTTCTTGTGAAATCGGATCGCAGACCGATCGTAAGGTGTGCGGTGGCCTTTACACTATACCTCGATAGTCATGATAGTCAGAGTGCTTCGTATAGAATCCAAACTTTAAATACTCTCTTCTTAAAAGTTACATTTTGTGGGGTTTGGATTATTGTGACTCTTTTTTTAAGGAACATTCTGTTCTGAAGATTAATAAATCATCTTTAGGCTGATAATCTCCTATTTTAGAATGAGATTTAAAATACAAACATCTCTGGCATGGCTACCTTATGTTGGTTTTGTGGTGCTGAGTCACAATTTATATAATTATGTATCGTCTTTTCACAGAAAGTTCTGAAATTTTGAATTGATAAGCAATATCAATCTTATATTTCATCACATTGTGCTGGAAAATAAAGTTGGGCTCGTAAAGTTATATATTCTTTAATTATTGATCATGCATAGCGCGTATATCATAGCGCTTTCTGATTGGTCACATCTTGTGCATATGTAAATATGTATTACCAAGGAGGTTTATTTTATTTCATTTAATTTGTCTTATTTACCCAGGGTGACCTAGTCAGTGGTTAAACACTGTTATTCTTTAGGGCCCTGCACAAAACACACACACACACACACGCGCACACACAAGCGCGCGCACACACACACACACACACACACACATATATATATATATATATATATATATATATATATATATATATATATATTGTACAACATAATACATAAATGTGAAATGAAAGAGAATATTAAACAATATTTTAAAACAAAGTAACAAAATGCAAACAAAAACATGAAGGGATAAAACAAAACATATGAAGCATATAAACCGACCGTATAGTGATCGAACCGAAATTAATAAAATACCTAGACATCCTTTCCAAAAGAAAAGGTACTAGCATAAGTGTAGCTTCATGGTACTAGGCAAGCTTGCCTAATACCTCCTTGGTACTGTAATAAAATTAACTACCAAACGGTAGAGCAAATTCAGTAAATCAATTCTGATTCGGATCTCGAAACTCCGGAAAGGTCGAATGGTTGACGCTCTTGTCTAGTCTTCTCCCTCCAGTCGTTTCTAGTATTCAGACGAAAGGCATTGTCGAAAGAACATTAAAGGGCAATCCAACCTTGGTAATAAGATGATTTGTGTGAAAGCAGAAAAATAAGAAAAACAGGATGGTGAAAGTTTGAAAGAAATCGGACAAGGACTAAGAAAGTTATGGATGTTTGAAAAATGAGATCACTACATCTATGCGAATCCCAAATTGGCAATTTGGTGAGTCAATTGTGACATTTTTGTGGACAACTCTCCCATTTGTCATACACAAAAATATCATTAATTTGCGGTTTTCTTCGAGGCGCTTTTACCCTCGGGGCAGTACTCAAAATATTTTGGAGATAGCATATTGTTATAGGTCCTCATGAACGAAAAGATCCTACTGAGTTATGCATTTTGAAAAAAAGTGACATTTTAGTCATTTTGTGTGTTAGAGCGAATGGGGGAGTTGTCCACAGCTACATCACAGTGACATTACCTATTCGGCCAATTTGATATCCCCATATGCATAGTGATTACAACTTTCAAAAATTCATAACTTTCTTATTTCTTGTCCGATTTTGTCCAAACTTTCATCAATCCGCTTCTCTGATTTTTCCTCTTTCTTTCAAAGCAACTTGCTATAAAGGTTGGATTTCCCTTTAAGGTCTATAGTACTTTGGACTTTTGACTATGTCATGCTATCTAAACATGTTACTGCGTTTTTTGGTTCTTATACAAAACAAACATACTGCGAGACGTTAGCTTTGAAGCCAAGTTCAACTGGAGTTAACACTTTTTAGATTCTTTCTCCGCTAAATTCAAGAAATTATTGCGAGGTAGGTAATCATCAACTTGCTCTTTAAATCTCCCAAACTATGGTAATTTTCTCTGAAATTTTCTTCTCAATCGCTCCACTATTTCTTAAAATGACGGTACAAAAATCATGCAAATGATATCATATAGAAATAAAAATCACAGAAAATTAAAAAGTAAGACTTTTTTGTTTTAAAACAAGAAGGGATTACGGAACGTTTGTCGGCCTGCCCCCCCCCCCCCCCCCCTCACCAACACGCATGATAAGTCCCGGCAAGTGATTTTCTGGCTGAACTTGATATACATGGATCACAATGGCCCTGATATTTTGCACACCCCCGGGATGGATGTTTGTCACCCCTCTCTCCCCCTGAAGCCAAGGTTCAGATACGTCACCGGCGTGTTACATGACATGTGTATGTGATCAGTTGGTATCATATCAGTACTTTTATATCTAGTATGCACATTGTCATATTCATAATTGCCTCTCGGTATTAGGCTGCCTTGGCCTACAGATGCCCATCGAGAACAATGACACTGACGGGACATCTTGACATCTTCCAGCCTGCAGCTGGTATACATGAATCAGTTGCATACTACTAGGGGTCAAGTTAAATAGGTAGGATTGATGACCGGGGGTTGGGGGGGGGGGGGGGGGGGGGGGTACTCAGTATATAGTGTGCGGTGGGTATATGCCGCCCACAAGACCCCCATTTTTGTCTCGCCTGCGTAAGCAAAAAGCGAGACATAGGCGCCGCTTTTCCGACGGCGGCGACGGCGTCAACAATTTTGGAAATGCTCTCATTTCAAAAGTATATGTTCGATTTCCATGAAACTTGGACACAAGGGTTGTAGTGTATCACAAATAATGTGGAAAAATTTTCAGGTCAAAAGTCAAGGTCAAAGGTCAATTAAGGTCAAATGAGTTCAATTGTGTTCCGAAAACTTAACCTGAGGTTAAGTTTTTGAATTTTTACTTTATGTCCAAAGTATTTGTATTCTTTGAAACTTGGTGTCATTCTTGATGGAGATTGTCTTTATGACACCCTCTTTCAAATGAATACCAAAATCTTACATTTCTATAACATTAAAGGTCACATATTGACAGTTTAACTTGGTTAAGTTTTGGTAAAATATTGTTTTGTCTCTACATACATGTATGTACATCAACAATTTTGGAAATGCTCTCATTTCAAAAGTATATGTTCAGTGTACATGAAACTTGGACACAAGGGTTGTAGTTTATCACAAATAATGTGGAACAAATTTCAGGGGAAAAGTCAAGGTCAAAGGTCCCAAGTATTTGTTCAAATTCAATGAAACTTGTACATAAGGGTTATAGAGTATAAGAGATAGTGTGGAATGAATTTCTTGTTAGAAGTCAAGGTGTAAGGTGAAATTAGAAGCTAAAATCTTTAAAAATTCAACTTTAGGTTTAAAGGGCTATAGAGATATTTTTTGAATGACTTTCTGGCTAGAAGTCAATGTCAAAGGTAAAATTGTGGTTATGTACAGTCAAGCTAGTTTAAGATTTTTATAATTTTTTTTTCATTCATCAAGTATTACCCTGAAGACAATTAAACTTGGGATAGTTGTTCAATGAGAACCAAAGATTATTTTGGGTACTTTGCTGTTCGTAGGTTCTAAGGTAAAGATCATCTGCGTTTGATAGAGTCATGCAGAATAACTTCTGATCAAATAGTGCTAAAAGTTTTTAAAATTGAAGCTTTCATTTGATTGCAGAATGTTCCAATTCCTTGAAAATATATACAGTGTATGTGGAATAATTGCTATTTCATCAGCTTATTTTACAATGGTTTACATGTTCATGATAACTTACAGATGATATGACAAGTACATTAGCCCTTTAACTGTGGTTGATACATGTACTATAAATCAAATGGTGCAAGGTGCTTTGTATTTTGATCCTGATTTCAAGTTGGAACTTATGACAATTGAGGTCCCTTTAAAAATAGAGCTCTTTTACAATTTCTTTTGTTACATCATGTAAGTAACAAGTTAGTCTCTGTGAATTATGTTAACCCACTTCTAGAAAGATACCCACACCCCCCCCCCCCATTTATAATGGAACACCCCCCTCTCAATCCACTTAGTGGAGTATTTGACCAAGGAGTATATATACTCCTTGATTTGACAGCACATGAGGTCAGTACTAGTATCTTTCGTGTGCTAGTAGTATAAAGTGACTGATCATTAAACCATATCTCTTTTTGTTGCATTACAGGTAAGACAAAATATTTTATAATTTTGTTATATTGTAATATATTGGTATTGGAGTATGTTTTCATAATTGTGATCTTTTTTTTCCATTTTTTTCATTGTATGATATACCAAGGAGTTATCGTACTGTAATAACTCTTTGGCTATACATGGTAACAACTGTGAGTTTGACAGAGTGATGTGAATTTGAGTACAGTGTGGAACTACAATGTACATTTTGAGTGACATATATTGAAAGATGCAGAAATATCATAGTGCTAAACACTAGATGTCTGTAAGAATATTTGAAGCTTTAAAAGAAATACATAACGGAAAAAGAAGAGAAGAAAAACAAAGAAATACATAAGGAAAAAAAGAAGACAGAGAGAAGAAAAACAAAGAAATACATAAGGAAAAAGGAAGCCAGAGAGAAGAAAAACAAAGAAATATATAAGGGAAAAAGAAGAGAGAAGAAAAACAAAGAAATACATAAGGAAAAAAAAAAGAAGACAAAGAAAAGGAAAAAAAAAGAAGACAGAGAAAAGAAAAACAAAGAAATACATGAGGAAAGGAAGACGGAGAGAAGAAAAACAAAGAAATAAATAAGGAAAGAAAAGAGAGAAGAAAAACAAAGAAATACATAAGGAAAAAAGATGAGAGAGAGAAGAAAAACAAAGGAATACATAAGGAAAAAAGAAGAGCGAAGAAAAACAAAGAAATAAATAAGGAAAAGGAAGACAGACAGAAGAAAAACAAAGAAATACATAAGGAAAAGGAAGACAGAGAGAAGAAAAACAAAGTAATACATAAGGAAAAAAAGAAGACAGAGAGAAGAAAAACAAAGAAATGCATAAGGAAAAAAGGAAGACAGAGAAAAGAAAAACAAAGAAATACATGAGGAAAGGAAGACGGAGAGAAGAAAAACAAAGAAATACATATGGAAAGAGAAGAGAGAAGAAAAACAAAGAAATACATAAGGAAAAAAGATGAGAGAGAGAAGAAAAACAAAGGAATACATAAGGAAAAAAGAAGAGCGAAGAAAAACAAAGAAATACATAAGGAAAAGGAAGACAGAGAGAAGAAAAACAAAGAAATACATGAGGAAAGGAAGACGGAGAGAAGAAAAACAAAGAAATACATAAGGAAAAAGAAGAGAGAAGAAAAAACAAAGACATACATAAGGAAAAAAAGAAAAGAGAGAGAAGAAAAACAAAGAAATACATAAGGAAAAAAGGAAGACAGAGAAAAGAAAAACAAAGAAATACATAAGGAAAAAAGGAAGACCTTGAGAAGAAAAACAAAGAAATACATAATAAAGAAGACAGCTGGAGGGAAAACAAAGGAATACATAAGAAAAAGAAGACAAGAGAGAAGAAAAACAAAGAAATTCATCAGTAAAGAATGAAGATAGAGAGAAGAAAAAACAAAGAAATACTATAATACTGCTGCCACGCCAGCCGTGTTGGTCATCATACACACGTGTATAATGGACAAACAACGACTGTCATTACATCTATCAGGCGTTCTTTTCAGCTGCTTGCAAAAGATGAATTATGATTTTGATTGATTTATAGCAAAACGCCACGGGGAAAAAAAAATCGGCGCGGATAGATTGATCAAGTATAAATTTTTCTTTAAAAGTATCGTATTTTGCAGCCGTCCCTTTGCTTTTTGAGCCGTCCCTGTGAAATTAAAGATTAAGAACGCATCTTGGAATCGTTCATGCCTTCTCCATTCACATAGGGTTTGCGTGCAAATTATCTTGCATAGTAGAGCGCGGAGAGTGATATCCTGGTAATCGATTAACTATTTTGACGTCAAATTATTACGGGTTTGCGTTGTAACGGTTTTGCGTGATTTTACTACACTGTTTATGAAAAGTAATGTTCATATGACATTTTAAACCATTTTATTCTTTTAAATAGGAATACACAGATTATTCTGAACTCTAGCAGCACTCATAGAAATGTGATTTCCATATTTACGCATTTGAAGGTTTTTATCAATTCCTATTTTAATAATAAATAGTGAAAAATAGCTACACTGTATTTTCATTTTTATTTACATTGACCTAAAATGTTAATAGTGAATATCCTTAGAGTAACATTGCATGCCCCCCCCCCAAAACGTATAGTTTGAATAGTTTTTACATTAAATCTGAATTTGCACTAATCTCATCCTTCGGTGTACTGGCTAGCATGTTTCTTTCATCAAAATTGTCTAGATCTGCTACAGACAAATCCAGCTCCTTAAGGGTGTTGTTTGGGACAGACATACTATCTTCCCCTTGTCCATCCTGTACATGGGTCATTTCACCAAATATTTATTTACTGACCTATCACTTTCATTCAAATTTCCCTCCACATATGTAAATCAGGATCCTAAATCAGGCCCTCTCAAGAGTGCTTGGTATTGGTCCACATGTCCCTTTTGAGCCATAACTTTCTCTCTATACATTCAAATTAGGATCTAAAATCAGGTTTATGCAAAATAGGATCCAAATGAAAGAATTTTGACCAAGGGAATCCTAGTTTGCATATGTGGAGGGAAATTTGTGTGAAGCTGATAGGTCAGTAAACCCAATGAGCCACGGTATTGGTAGATTTTGTTTATGTCTTTGGATCTTTCTGGTCATTTTGGATCCTCCTGAAATGTATAAATATAGGAAAATGTTCCACTTAAATTTATTCTTGATCAGAAATGTCTGAGGTACACAGCAAGTTATATCGATACAATATTTGACATCATTTCTAGTAAGTATCACCCTGTGAATATGACTTTAACGAAGAATTCTGGGCTAGTACGTGCCGAAGCCAGTGGCTGAAGTCCAACAGTCCTAATAGGGCGTACGAATACAGAATTCCAGTCATACACAATTGTAATAAAGACACGGTGCCTAGTATTGGAGTATGGTGGTGCGATCGAGGAAAGCCTCAACACTAAGTAAGTCGCCTATGCTCCCTAAAGAACGGCACTAGGAAAAGGCCTAAACAATATACTTAAAATGTAGGATAGTGTCCAAATTTAGGTAAGGCAAAAATGAATTGCATTCAGCACATATGTGGCACCCATGAATGCTTGGATTTTTTGCATTTAGAATAAGTTTAAATGAATAGGTTTAAATGAATAATAATGACCACATAAAGAGAGAACTATTGTAAACAAAGGTAACACTACTTGCTAATTTTTATTTGTATCCACTGAATTGAGGAACATGTATCTATTGTAAATTGGTATTCAGATTAATCACTTAAATATGGAAAAAATTAATGGCATTGAAAAAAATTGAAATAAAATCAATTAGAATGCATGTCATATATCTAGAATGAGTGCATTAATTTCATGTCTGCGAATTTTAGTCAAATTTGAGCATTTTTTGTATCAAATATTCATATATTCAGTTTGCTAGAATTGGTCCAACTATTGTATAGTAATTTGTGGATGTTTCTTCCCAGAATTAACTTGTAGGTAAAATAGCATCTTCACTAAAGGAATCCAGCTGGCATAAATAAGTTCTCTATACATTGGCAAGGATCTGGTAAGCTGTCAGATGAAAAGATAGATGTGAGTAAAATTGTCAATTAACTAAGTATACTATGACTTTTTTCAGAATGATGTAAACATAGAATTTGAAAATACAATGTGGCTATTTTGTGATGTTAGCTTTCAAATAGAATTCATCCCTCCTTAACTGTTCTGAAAAGAAACACAAAATCAGGAAATAAGTGTCTTTTTAAATACATGAAAGACCCTTCAGATGCTTATAAACTGCCAGATATCATAATGTTTATTCTAAAACTAATTCTTCACACTGATATCTTTTTAACATGCTAAGTGCATGCTTTAGTCAATTTTAGTTGTATTATTACACTGAAATTGCCAGACCTGCTAATTACCATTGTACAGTATAGGATTAAGTAGTTAAATTTTACTTACTATTTAGTGTAATAGTAATAGTAATAGTACTGTAACTAGTATCATTTTAATATGCTTATTGAAAAAATGAAGGATTCTATCATGGATAAACCATCTAAGTCACCGAAGCTTTTTGCCTCAAAACAACAAATTGATGTTGTGTTAATAATGATAATAATAATAATAGTAATAATAATAACAACAACTGTTTCTTAATAGTACCTTACCAGTTAACCTGCTAAAGAATGTAGATCTTCAAAATTCATCATTCTTGTGCCAATACAGGAGACCAGCAGATCACAGGTTGATACATTATTGGAGACCTAAGAAGACCGTATATACTGAGATCAAACTCATACTGAATGCTGAGATCAAACTCATACTGAATGCACTAATGAAGTAATTGCAATGGATCCCACACTGTGGCAAACTCTGCTTACTGTAGATACAGCCAAGATTTCTTGTTGTGCAGTCAGCTAGACAGAAGATGCATGCAACTACAGTCTCTACAGGGAATTCTTATAAGCACTATAAGCACTTTGCTTTCTTCACAGCCAAGATTGTTCTGGTATTCAGTGCCTCAAATTAATTCCAAATTGATTGCAACGGATGCCATACTGTGGCAGACTCTGCTTACTGTAGATACAGCCAAGATTTCTTGTTGTGCAGTCAGCTAGACAGAAGATGCATGCAACTATAGTCTCTACAGGAAATTCTTTGAAGCACTATAAGCACTTTGCTTTCTTCACAGCCAAGATTGTTTTGGTATTCAGTACCTAACTTAATGTTTGGATGAGAATGGCTTCCTTAAGTAACATTCTAAGCTTAGCACTTTTTGTGTTTTGTTACGCTTTCATTACCAAGGTACGTTGTTATAACATTTCCAAATTAACACAACAAAGAATTCAGGTAGATCATTTTCTTGTCGGAAACAGCGGAAGCCACATGTACAATGGCAACATATATACCTGCTCTGAATGTAAACACACTTACAAATATTTCAAACCTTTCAAAAACCACGAATGCTCTTTGTGTGAACAATGTGGAAAATTATTTTCTACCAAACAAAAGCTGAACTTGCACAAATGCTTATTGGAAAATTCTTCCTCTGAACAACCTCAAGATGAAGGGAGTAACTGTGAGTGTAATAAATGCTGCAAAAGGTACCCTACCAAAAATAGACTTCTGAAACACAAATGTTCTTATTGTGTTGTTTGCAATGTAAGATTTAGTAGCTACCAAAAGTTCAAATATCATCAATGCATCGCAAAAGTTACCTTAAAGAAAGATATATGTTCATCCCCACAGAGGAAAACAAATCTTAGTGTTAGTAAAGGTAAGCAAAGTCATATATCAAGCCAACAAAGCAAATGTCCACCTTTGACAACCTCACCCAGAGAAGAAGAACTTTTTGAAAGCAGTAGGTCACCAGTGCAATCCCATATTATGACTGACAATGATAATTTTTCTGAAAACCTTCAATTATCAGTTAATCCCAACAGTGCTCTTTCAAATTCAGTGAATGAATATGCAGCATATATTCCAGATGATGTTATGCAACAAGCAATATCAGTTATGAAAGATCATAGCCCACATCTAGAATCATATATAGGACAGGTGACACCAGCAGAAATGAAAGTTCTTCTTTCAAAAGGAGATTCTATTGATGTTCCAAAAGATAAGCCTTGTATCAATTTTCATCATGTTGAAAACCACTGGGTCACATCATCATATGACCCTACTGACAAACGAGTATCTATATTTGATTCATTATCTTCTACTAAACGAGTCGACCAATTGAAGCCTCAAATCAGACTTATGTATGGAACAGATGCGCACATTGATTACATTCCAATAACACAGCAAACTGAACCGGCTTGTGGGGCTTTTGCTGTAGCTGCTGCTTTTAGTTGTTTAGTAAACATCCCTCCGCAAACTCAAAAGTTTGACAATGAAAAAATCAGACAACATCTAAAGACGTGTTTAATGCAGCGCAAAGTTATTCCATTCCCAACAGATAGATCTGACTGTTTGAGTTCATACTTTGTTTCCCAGGCTAAGTTGCATGCAAGGTCATGTGAGCAACACTTACAGAAGTGTACATTGCTGAGCAATAGAAAGGCCTACATGTTGAAATACAAGCAGAAACAAAGATCAGATGACCTCTTCAAAATAAATGAAGCAAATTATAATGTCAGAAGAAGAAGCGATCCTTCCTTTCAAGAATTTGAAAGCAACATCAACAAGAAGAGGAGAAGAGATCCTTCATTCCAGGAATATGAACGAAATATGAACAGAAAGAGAAGAAGGGATCCCTCCTTTCAAGAATTTGAAAATATCATTAACAAGAAGAGGAGAAGAGATCCTTCCTTTCAAGAATTTGAAAGCAACATCAACAAGAAGAGGAGAAGAGATCCTTCCTTTCAAGAATTTGAAAGCAACATCAACAAGAAGAGGAGAAGAGATCCTTCCTTTCAAGAATTTGAAAGCAACATCAACAAGAAGAGGAGAAGAGATCCTTCCTTTCAAGAATTTGAAAGTAACATCAACAAGAAGAGGAGAAGGGATCCTTCCTTTCAAGAATTTGAAAGCAACATCAACAAGAAGAGGAGAAGAGATCCTTCCTTTCAAGAATTTGAAAGCAACATCAACAAGAAGAGGAGAAGAGATCCTTCCTTTCAAGAATTTGAAAGCAACATCAACAAGAAGAGGAGAAGAGATCCTTCCTTTCAAGAATTTGAAAGCAACATCAACAAGAAGAGGAGAAGAGATCCTTCCTTTCAAGAATTTGAAAGTAACATCAACAAGAAGAGGAGAAGGGATCCTTCCTTTCAAGAATTTGAAAGCAACATCAACAAGAAGAGGAGAAGGGATCCTTCCTTTCAAGAATTTCAAAGCAACATCAACAAGAAGAGGAGAAGAGATCCTTCCTTTCAAGAATTTGAAAGCAACATCAACAAGAAGAGGAGATGAGATCCTTCCTTTCAAGAATTTGAAAGCAACATCAACAAGAAGAGGAGAAGAGATCCTTCCTTTCAAGAATTTGAAAGTAACATCAACAAGAAGAGGAGAAGGGATCCTTCCTTTCAAGAATTTGAAAGCAACATCAACAAGAAGAGGAGAAGAGATCCTTCCTTTCAAGAATTTGAAAGCAACATCAACAAGAAGAGGAGAAGAGATCCTTCCTTTCAAGAATTTGAAAGCAACATCAACAAGAAGAGGAGAAGAGATCCTTCCTTTCAGGAATTTGAAAGGAACATCAACAAGAAAAGAAGAATAGATCCAGCATATAAGGAGAAAGAGTGCAACAACGACAGAGTACGTAAAGAAAATATTCAATTCCCATCGCAGACATTAGACGAACTTGTACTTAACTTCAAAAGAGCAGTATCTGTAGCATGTGAATATGTTTGCACATGCTGCAAACAACTGTGGTTTGAAAATATCATTAACAAGAAAAGGAGAAGTGATCCTTCCTTTCAAGAATTTGAAAGCAACATCAACAAGAAGAGGAGAAGTGATCCTTCCTTTCAAGAATTTGAAAGCAACATCAACAAGAAGAGGAGAAGAGAACTTTCCTTTCAAGAATTTGAAAGCAACATCAACAAGAAGAGGAGAAGAGATCCTTCCTTTCAAGAATTTGAAAGTAACATCAACAAGAAGAGGAGAAGGGATCCTTCCTTTCAAGAATTTGAAAGCAACATCAACAAGAAGAGGAGAAGAGATCCTTCCTTTCAAGAATTTGAAAGGAACATCAACAAGAAAAGAAGAATAGATCCAGCATATAAAGAGAAAGAGTGCAACAACGACAGAGTACGTAAAGAAAATATTCAATTCCCATCGCAGACATTAGACGAACTTGTACTTAACTTCAAAAGAGCAGTATCTGTAGCATGTGAATATGTTTGCACATGCTGCAAACAACTGTGGTTTGAAAATATCATTAACAAGAAAAGGAGAAGAGATCCTTCCTTTCAAGAATTTGAAAGCAACATCAACAAGAAGAGGAGAAGAGATCCTTCCTTTCAAGAATTTGAAAGCAACATCAACAAGAAGAGGAGAAGAGATCCTTCCTTTCAGGAATTTGAAAGGAACATCAACAAGAAAAGAAGAATAGATCCAGCATATAAGGAGAAAGAGTGCAACAACGACAGAGTACGTAAAGAAAATATTCAATTCCCATCGCAGACATTAGACGAACTTGTACTTAACTTCAAAAGAGCAGTATCTGTAGCATGTGAATATGTTTGCACATGCTGCAAACAACTGTTGTTTAAAGAATCCGTCGGGGCTATATCTACTGTCAAAAACATTGACAAATCTCTGTATGCTAAGTGTATATCTGGAAATCTAAGTGTAGAGGGGAAGGAATGGTTATGTCATACATGTCGAAATTGGATGTTAAAGAATCAAGTCCCTCTTCTTGCATCAGCCAATAAAACCTAATTTCCTCATCTTCCACCAGAATTGAAACTCAACCAACTTGAAGAGAGACTTGTCTCTCCAGTCAATACATTTTTCCAACTTCGTGAATTACCAAGTGGTGGACAAGTTGGAATTCGTGGCAATGTTGTGAATGTTCCTGCTAACAACATTTCAACTGTAAATTCTCTGCCTCGATGCATTCCTGATTCTCACACCATCCCTGTAAAACTAAAGAAACGTCTCCGCTATAAAAGCCACTACATGTTTGAGAATATCCGACCTCAAAAATGTATTGAAGCTACAAAATATTTGATTGCAAAACCTCTGTTTCAACAGTATGTTACAGATGGTTTGGATGAATTTTGGTTAACTCATGTAGCAGAAATGCATGAAAGTGACTAGAAAGAATTTCTTCAACAAAGTTTTGATGAAGAAGAACACATCACAAGCAATACACATGTTGAGCTAATATCTCAAGAAGAAGGTGACAATGATAGTGACTCTGATTGGTGCGAAGTCGATGAAAGGGAACCTGTAGGAAGTTTAGACACAATGATGTATCCACAGAATGTCGACGACCAGCAGAATATCCTATCCTTCGCTCCCAGTGAGGGGAATGTACCAGTTAGTACATTACAAGCAGATACAGAGGAATTATCTTTTCCTACTATTTTTTGTGGGGAAAGTTGGCCCAGTAATAAAGATCGAGAAGTGCCTCTAAAATACAGTGACATTTGTAAATTAGTGTAAATTAGAGCTCAGACATTCAGACCGAAGAGCTGCCAAGAGTTTGACAAATATCTTTTTCAAGTGCAAAAAATTGCAAATGAAGCAGATCAAGGACAAGATTTGGCTTTCCCTCAGACGCCATAAAACAACAGGAAAGGTTTACACTGCAGGAGATGTCAGACAACAACATGTTGTCAACTCCATGGTAAAATTGGATGAGGGATACAGAATCTTCAGAACTTTAAGAGGATCACCACCATACTGGGAGACAGCCAAAAAAGACTTGTTTGCCATGATCAGACAATTAGGATTACCAACATGGTTTATATCACTATCTGCTGCAGAGACACATTGGACTGATCTATTAGTATCTTTGGGTAAACTTGTTGACAACAAACAATATACTGAAAAAGAAATAGCAGGTTTTACTTGGGAACAGAAGAACTAATACGATCAGATCCTGTCACTGTCACAAGATATTTTGATCACAGGGTCAAGAAATTCTTTCGAAATTTCCTTCAAAGTTCATGTGCACCTCTAGGAAATGTCTGTGAGTATATGTACCGCATCGAATTTCAACATCGAGGATCCGCCCACATCCATAGTATCTTGTGGGTGGATGGAGCCCCTAAATATGACGTAGATTCAAATTCAATGATCGAAACATACATTGATGACTTCATTACTTCTGAAAGACAAGGGTCAGGTGTTTGTGATACCTTGACAAAACTGCAATGTCACCGACACACGCATACGTGTCGAAAAAAAGGTAATGTATGCAGGTTCAATTTTCCATTGCCGCCTATGCAAAGTACCAAAATCCTAGAACCTCTTCCAGTTGATATGGAAGACAAAGAAAAGCAATTGCACAAACAAAAGTGGAAAGATATACAGATTGAACTTGGCAAACCTGAAGTTTGTGAATTGACTTTTCAACTGTTTCTTGACCATTTAGGCATTTCATATGATGATTATGAGCTTGCAATCAGAAGAACTCTGGCTGGACCCAAGGTATTTATCAAACGTGATCCAAGCAATGTACGAGTTAATGCCTACAACCCTACTGTTCTACAAGCCTGGCAAGCTAACACAGACATACAATTCATTACCAATGCCTATGCATGTGCAATGTATGTTGTGAACTACGTTTCAAAAGGCCAAAGAGGAATGAGTGAACTTTTGAGACGAACTTGTGATGAAGCTAGGAAAGGGTCAACTGATATCAAAGATCAAGTTCGTTTGATTGGAAACAAGTTTCTCAAACACGTTGAGATAAGTGCACCTGAAGCAATATATCTTGTTCTCCAAATGCCCCTAAAACATTCTTCATGTGGGCATGCATTCATTAACACTTCACCTCCAGATCAGAAGAGACCTTTCATCCTCAAGCCTTCAGAACAACTTAATTCTATGCCTGCAGATAGTGAAGATATTCAGTGCAGCAATAATATCAAGCGTTACTCAGAAAGACCAAGAAAGGCCAAACAAATGTGCTTAGCAGATTTCATTGCTTGGTATGACATGAAAAAAATGCAGTTCAAGAAGAAAAGAAAACTAAGTTCACACGAACTTCCTGAATCAGACAGCGATGATAACAGGGAAGATGAACCGTTTGACTCTGATCTATATCAGGATAATGAAACATGTCTCAGGGAATTGAAAATCACAAGCTCAGTTGTCATGAAACGAAGAAAAAAGCGGAAAGTAATACGCTATGTTCGATATAATAAAGAAAAGGATCCTGAAAATTACTACAGAGAGAAATTGATGTTGTTCTACCCATATTTCAATGAAAGTGACATTATCGGCAACTGCCAGACATATGAAGAAAGATACCAAATGGTCAAAGAAATAGTAGAGGCAAATCAAAAAGACTATAATCACCATGCAGAAGAATTGGACCGTGCTGAACAGCAAATGCGCAACAACAGCAATCAAGAGAACTTTGATGATGTAGCACCTTGCAATCAACATATTAATGAAAAAGATCAAGAAACATTTGACAAAGATTCAAATATCATCCAAGGTGAAAACCTGTTCACTAACTATGATATAGCTTCCGATTTGAATATGCAACCAGGAACTGACATGCATGAAGAAAGGATTCGAAATAGATTGTCAGACAGAGAATATAGAGAGATGGTTTCATCCCTGAATCAGAAGCAATCTGAATTCTTTCACCATGTGCTGAAAAAAGTTAAAACAACAGATGAACAACTACTGCTCTTCTTAAGTGGAGGTGCAGGTGTTGGTAAGACTAGAGTAACAAAATCTCTGTATCAAGCATTGGTAAGACACTATAATACTGAGTCGGGCAGTAACCCAGATACAGTGAGGGTCCTCCTTACAGCTCCTACAGGAAAAGCAGCCTACCTCATTAAAGGTCAAACACTTCACTCAGCATTTTGTATTCCAGCCAACCAAGGTTTCTGCTACAAACCTTTATCACATGATAAACGCAACACCCTCCGAACTCAACTTGGAGAATTGAAACTTCTCTTCATTGATGAAATATCTATGATAGGCACCAAGATGTTTTGCTTCATAAACCAACGTTTACAGGAAATTATGAATATATCCAAACCATTTGGCGGTGTTGGTATTATCGCTATAGGAGATCTCTTTCAACTGCAACCAGTAATGGACAATTGGATTTTCAAAAATCCAAACATTACAGGTACTGAAATACTTGCTCCAAATACATGGACAGACAACTTCAAGCTGTTTGAATTGACCGAGATAATGAGGCAAAGGGAATAATAATCAAACATTTTTATATAGCGCATTACACATAAGCAAAATTGCATGTCTCTATGCACTTTAGGAGAGGAAAGACAGGAAAGGGAAGACTTAGCTTATGCAGCCCTCCTGAACAGAATGAGAGAGGGAAAACATACTGCACAAGATATTGACCAACTTAATGATAGAATGGTCAGCCAAGAAGATGAAGACTACCCAGCTGATGCAACTCATTTATTGTATCACAATAGTACTGTTGATGATCACAATAATCAAATATACAATAGTGTAAATGACCAAGTAACCTTAGTAGCACATGATATAGCCATCGGAGAAGTCACAGATGAACTCAAAGAAAAGATCATATCTTGTGCAAAGCCCAAAGAAATGGGATTATCAAAAACCTGCAATATTGCTTTAGGACTCAAAGCAGAATTAACTGTAAATTTAGACACTGGAGATGGACTAGTCAATGGAGCTGCATGTGTTCCAAAATATTTCCAACATGACAAAAATGGAAAAGTACAAATTGTATGGGTACTCTTTGAAACGGATGAAATAGGAAAAAGGCTTCGTAATGAATGTCAAAAAACCACCAACAGTGCCATTCATAAAACATGGACACCAATCAAACCGGTTGCCAGAGAGTTTGCAATTGGTAGATACAAAGCTGTGAAAGTATCACGTAAACAGTTCCCTCTACAATTAGCGTGTGCTAAAACAATTCACCGTGCTCAGGGAAGCACTCTAGACAAAGCAGTTGTCCAATTGCCTGACAAAAAAGCAGTACATCTTCACTATGTTGCTTTCAGCAGAGTTCCATCATTACAGAACCTCAATATCATTGGTCCCTTCAATCCATCAAATATCAAAGTTTCTGATGATGTCAGAATCGAAATGGAACGTTTGAGAAAATCAGAATCAATGACCCTCTGCTACACTCCAATCTATGCATTTCCAGAAGATTACATGAAAATAGTATTCCATAATTGCCAGTCCTTACATCTTCATAGAACAGACATACAGCAGAATTTCAACTTAAAAGCATCAGACATGAACATGTTTGTTGAAACCAAGTTGTGTTACCTTGATGATACATTAGAATATGAAATGGACAATTTCATAATGTCAAGAAACGATTTTAGCACACATCGCACAGATTATGGTAGTGCTGTGTACTACAAGAAAGATCTGCAATGCATAGTTGTACCATGCAATTTGGGGAAAATTGAAATGACATTGGTTCAACTTTCTTCACATATACCTAATTTACAAGTGGTTTCCATTTATTTACGCCCCAAGGAAAAGTGGATCAATATTGAAAAAGCTCTCCATCACCTGTGTTCTTATGTAAACAAAAACAAACCTCTTGTCATCATGGGAGATTTCAATATCAATGTGCTAACTTCTACTCCCAACAAACAAAAACTCACGAATGCAATGAAACAACTGTTGCAATGCACACAGCAAATTCATGATGTCACAACCAATGGAAAAACTGCAATCGACTTGATTTTCACTAATATTGAGGGAAGCACACTCTCAACTGGAACATTGGAGAGTTACTTTAGTTACCACAAAATGATATATGTAGCTCTCTCACCATCTAACATAAAACTGAATATGGAAACTTGAATATAATTAATACATTATAGCTCAATATAAAGCTATTGATAATTTCTCTAATATTTGCACACCTTCTCACCATTAAATGATTATATGGACCTAATAACTATGTTTATCCAATTATATTATATATAGATGTTAATGTGTTTTTTTCACGCACACACAGTTATGAAATGCATGTTTTTCTGTATAACATTGCTCTTAATGAAATCATAACTGCGTGATAATTTGATGTTGTTGATTATATTTCATATAAGGTAGTGTATAGCAAAAGAAAAACAAGGTGTAATTAGCTGGAAAGAAACAGCTTCGTTTTACATTAGCCCTTGCTTTTCAAGTAATTGCAATTATTTGACAATAAATATGTCCTTTCACTTTGTTGGATAGGAGAATATGACAAGATGTCTTTTATAGAAGGCATCACCTTCTTACTTCATGTGTGAATATTTTTTTTTTCATTAGATGTGATTCTGTAACGATATCAAAAGCTCTTTTTTTCAGATGACAGTATAACCAAGTATTACACAGTTCTAGGACATTATCACTTTCATTTTTGCCATGAATTTTTTTCATAATTTGATCATGATTTTTAAACAATGTAATATCACTTAGTGTGGTAAAATTAGAATTGATTGCATTGTCAGTATCATTCATATCACAAATATGCATTGATACATACATGTAGCAGTATAATAGCACAAATATTCATTAATAGAGATGTAAGTGAATTACAACTCTGTAAACACATTATCCTTATAAATTTTGACCAAGAAAATGCTAATAATGATATTATTTACATTTGTGTGATGTATACTATAAAACTTCTAAAACCTGGATGTATCATTATTGCAGTGACTAGTTATGTGTATTAATCCAGAGCATCTACTGCTTTGAAATTATATTATGTCTAAAGTGATATTTGCAAGTAACTTCTTTTAATGGATGAGGGAAAGTCCAAGATATGGTTAAATATTATGGTATGCATTTTGGATTAAGAACATAAATTAACAGCAGATACCATTTTCTATTTAATATCTTGTCAGATCCATGCTCCAGTAGTACTATCAGCCTAAATATATATACTAGAATGTTAGATGTGCTCTGCTGTAGCACAAAACAACTTGTACTTGCCAATGAACAACATTAAATGTAAACGGTTTTACCTTGTTACAAAAGTACTTTGATATCTTGTCTGATCCATGTTCCAGTAAGGCTATCAGCCTATTATCATATATACTAGAATGTTAGATGTGCTCTACTATAGTACAGTACAACTTGAATTATTTGCCAATAAACAACATTAAATGTAAAGCAGTTTTACCTTGTTATAATATTGTAATGTGTTTTAATAAATCAGGTTCAGAGTATGAACCACTTGGCACCATTTATATCATCCACAGTTAAAAGACTACTTAATATCTACTTGGTTGAAGTACCTTTAAATAAAATATAAAAAACACTGTAAAAACCAGTGACAGATCAGTTAATAAATATCTATATGGTCAAAGTAGATACATGACTTTTTTTGCTTTTTCATCTAATGGGGTTAAACGCCTTGGTTAAACGTATGCATGAAAATAATGCTGTGGAATATATGATATTGTGATTGGCGTCCTCGTCGTGGTGCTGGTAACATGTTGCACTCATCCATTTTACTGCAATGAAGTTATATGTGGTTGAGACACTAAATATCTCACATAAATTTATCAGTAGCTTACTTTGAGTGCAAAATGGCTAAACAATCACATAACTTTGCATTTGTAACTAACGTAACATTCCTTTAAGATGCTTTACTCACATATTTTGTGTGAATTTGTTACTTATTGCATTCATTGCATTCATAAACTTTCATGTGCTTGAATGCTGAAATTGATATTATTACTGTTGTCAGGTAATTCAAAACATAAATATGAGATAAAAGAAAACTGACATCTGAAAAGAACAGTTTATTAAAAAGGAGCACAAAAGGTAAAACTATGGTCTACAAAATGCTTGTATTCCAGTTAGTGACATTAATATGGGAGTTAAATTTACAAAGCTTCAATTTCCATTATTCCCTTGCCTTACGATTATAGTTTCAAAATACATTTTCTGTGCTGCTTATCTGATTGTTGCAAACAAACCTGCCATTTAACTTTTTTTATGCAAAGCTACAAGTAGGTTCTTACCAACTCAGCAAAAAACGTTTATAGGGAAAAGAGACCTAAAAGCAACGCGTGCATATACCTTGCCGAGATGGGGCTTAGGGTCACCACACTTACTGCCCCAACCTTAATTTTTCATGATGTCAAAATGTCAACTTATTGATTTGCCCAATGCAGGCGAGACTGCCATGGGCGTTTCTCTTGTTACACTCAAATTTCGGTTCCAAAACATACCATTTTTTTTCTTGTTGAGAAAAAGAAGAGAGAAAACCGTTCCAAAGCACCGTTGTTGTTGTTGTTTTTTTCATTCCGTCGTTCCGGCCATTCTGGCCCGCCCCAGCCCGTTTCAGAGAATATCATTTTTGGTGAAAAGTTTAAAACGAGTTTCATTCCAGGTGCTTAATTCTTCTGGGCTTTCCCCATTGCTTCCAATCCTGTTCCAATCCACCCCAGGGAATTCAGTTTTCATTCATGCTGAGCGCATGCATGCGAATTAACCCCGCTTATATGAATACACACACCATATAGGCTTGCCAAATGACACACAGCGTATTTAGCTAATGGGAGCTTGTGGGAACCAGTTCCGTAGCATCATATTTATATTGAAATCCAGGCAATCCAGTTCCAAAGACTCCCTTTTCCCAATTGTTAGTAGTTCCGAAGACCATCCTTTTCATTATACGCTAGTTCCGAAGCCCCCTTTTTGTATTGCTGGCGGCACATACCCACCACTTTTGGGGTCGAGTGCCCCCCTCCCCCCGGGATTGATGAGTGATTGTACATCTAACTTGTCTTGTGTGTCCGTCCTCAGCTTGGTTAACCTTGCTAACCTTGCTAGTGACCTGCATGTCGTGCAGCGATTTGACAGGCCTTCTCAAATCCCAGCCGAGAGAAGAAGGTAAACTCTGAATGTAAACGCTCTTGCGGAGTATACAGCTTTTGAAAAAGAAAAAGATTTTTGGTGAGTATCATGGCGAACAGGTTAACGTGTAACAGGGTGAATAATAGGAATACAAATTGTAAAACCGCTTTTGACTTAATCTCCCCAGGAATAATGCCGTCTTGTCATTTCATTTATTTCATTCGTCATGAAAAAATCTATAGGGCCTGTTTTAGTTTATTTGTGTATGATATTCTGATACTGAATTTGCAATGGCAAATTGAGACGATTGATTATTATTATGATTATTATTCAGGGGCGGATCCAGGGGGAGGCCGAATCGGCCACCCCACCCCTTGAAACCCAACTGGCATACCTTAAGTACACAATTAAAAAAAAAAAAGCCTCCTTAATTGTGTACTTTTCCGGCTCTGTGCCCCCTCTTTTACAAAATCCTGGATCCGCCCCGGTTATTACAATTATATTTATCAGCAATTATCAGGCTTTTTGTGAATGACAATGGATTGTCTAAGTAATTTTAAGGGTTCAAATCTCATGATTATGTAAAATGGGGTGATTTGATTTGATTTGATTTATTTGATTTGATTTGATTTTATTGACTGTTTTCAATCATAATAACAAAATACTGTAGTGCTTTACATAAAATGAATACAATAACAATAATATATAACAATGATGTTTTTTTTCCATAGATAGGGGCACATAATCAAATATCAATAGGTAAAAAAATATGATGCACAAATATTGACCTATTAAGTGATATTGAAAACAGTTGGAAATATTTAAAAACAAAGCTTGTATATTATATGTCCAGAAACTTATATAACTCAATCACGATTGGATCGATCAATGATATTAAATTCATAAAGCATCATTACAGGAAGCGAATTATTGATAAGAAAGAATTGATGAGTGAGTTGAGGTAGAAGGACTATTGCCTCAACCCATAAGAAAAACTAAGTGTGAAAGTAAAGTGGAAGTGCAAACAGAAAATTTTGTCAGTTTTTGTGTTTTAGTATTAGTCATACTCCTAATTCCTTCCGACAGAGTGGGGTGATTATTTCGGGACCGTATCCCAGACTATGTTCTTGACCTCTACATGACATGTATGTGTGTGTGTGTGTGTGTGTGTGTGTAATTGAGTTTTTACAGATGTATATCAATCAGACATGATTATTTACGTCTTGGACCGACCTTTAACGTCACCATCCGAAAGACGGGACTCATCCTCGAACCTGGGTTCGTTGAATCAGGTTATAACTTCGACTGTTAGCTGGATTACAGGCGCACGCTACAACGCCCAGTTGTTATAATTGTTTTCTTTCATTTCCTCTGCCAGAGTTCATGTGACGTACGACCAAGATGACGATAGGTCGCCATAACGTGGTGCTCCTTGGACGGTTCTGCGATGCCTTCATAAGAAAAGGAATCCTCAAGAGCTTTGGTGTCCTCGTCCCTGCTATGACCGTGTACCTAGATACCAACTATACAACCATCGGGCTTATCCTATCGCTCAATGCTGCTTTTACACAGCTAGCATGTCAGTAAAACATATCATTTTTACATAACGATTTTACGGAAATGCACACAAATTGCAAGGCACTTATATTATGTGTCTTGTTGCTGTTTTGTTTTTGTATTTTGAACCTTCTAAACAGTTACCAGAGGGTTAAAGAGATCGACGACTCACCAGACCGATTCCCCTTGAGAAGGGCGATCCACGACACCGACTTGTTTGTTCTCCTTGGCCTTCCAAGAATTTTTCGGAAAATTCATGAGTCTCGAGGGCCTTTGGTCTACTTGGATGGTCAGACCCAACTTCGGAAAACCGAGACCAGGTATAGAGCCCTCATTGTTCAGTGCGAGGTAGTGAGTAAAAAAGGCATGGGGAAAGTCTTGCAAAGTCAACCTACCAGCAATATATATATATATTTTCAAAAATAATGCTGCGTGTCAATTACCTTCAAAATCCTTGCATAATTCGTCATATGAAATGACCTTCAAATAAGAAACATTTGAAATAAATATATCCGCAGCATTATTTTTGAAAAATATATTATCAACTGCAGGTCAACATTGCAGGATTTTCCCCATGCCTTTTGTACACACTGTCTCGCACTGAACGATGAGGGCTCTATATTCGTAAGCCATTTTCCGAGTATAACCTGTGCTCGGTTTTCCGAAGTTGGGTCTGACTGTTGGATGTCTGAATCCAATGTGAGGGTCCTGAAAACACTCCTATGAGGGCCCTGTCGGAAAAAAAGAAGAAGAAGAAGAAAAAAAAAAGACAACAACGCACAACAAACAAACAAACAGAAACATGTTTGTGTACTACGTGGAATGACATTTATTTACGATCACTTCAATACTCTCTTGTTTCCAATTTGCTGCTGTTCACTCTTAGGACTGAAATTTCGTTGTAACTTTATATTTTATTTCAGGTATGTTGATGAACCCCCTGATGAAACGACTGGGTACGATGCGAGTAGCGGCCACTGGTGGACTCGTATCTGGTGTGTGCATCCTATCTTCTTCTTTTACCCGGTCAGTCTACGTGACGGGATTATTGTTCTTAACCGCAGGTAACTACCGATATCTTTTAAAGACATGTAATCGTGATTTCTCACACGGAATTTCTCACACGGATTTCGACACCGTTCAAATATTTCACTTAATAGAAAAAAATAAAAAATACAGATCACTGACAGAATATATCACTTTTCGGACTGACAGGTCTTATATTGCAGTTACCACTTACAGACTTCAAAATATTCACCCCCTGGAGGGAAGTAGTTGGTCCTCCTGAAAGCTCTCCCATGTCTTGTTGGCGATACTCCGAGTAATCCCGAATAAATGGGATGATGTCTCGTTAATTTCTCCTCTTTTTGCTGCGTGTAAGATATGTATGACTCTGTGTGAATTCCCGAGCGATGTCAGATACCCCACGAGAACCCACGGTTACATTCCTTGAAATCGTCAGATTTCTTATATTTTGGTATATTACTATCAAGATACAACGATTTTTAATCGTTCTTAAGCTTCATATCGTACTTTGATGGGATATGAAGTAATGAGAAAATGAAAGATAATTTGAATCCTCCTGTGTGTGCTCGGATTCGTACAAACATCTATGAGATAGCAGTGCGCTGTGCTTAGGTGCAGAGATGACCTTAAGCTTCGATTTGGGTTCTATACACTTCCAAGTTCTTTACTCCTCAATTCATCGAAATTCCGGTACAGAATTTTAAATATCCGTCACATATTTTGATATCAAACAAGTGGAACAATATTACCTTTGATTATAATTCGGGCAAAATAGTACTAAATATTGATTGACAATAGTTTTTGATAAAAAGCATCTAAAAACAAACATCATAGACCCCAAGGCTCGTATTCTTCTAATCCGGTGAAAACCTGGGGGAAAAAAGAAAAAAAATAGACCTTGGTCTAGCTTTTGTTGTTAAATTAGACTTTAGATGGAGCTTAAACCCAGCGTCAGGTTAAATTTTTAGTAGAATAGGAACTAAATAGTATGTTGGCATTTACTCAGAAACGTTTGCTTTTATCTTGAGAGGTCTTTATTATTCTATCATAATCATTTTTTTTTTTCTTCTCAGGATTCTTCTCTGCAGCATCTAACCTTGGCACGGCAACGACACTACAAAAGCATTTTGGAGTCCGGTTTGGTGCTATGAACTCTCTTGCTCTCATTGGCATATCTGCAGGTTCAACGCTCTTACCTCTCCTAACAGCTGAACTGCACAGGTTCTATGGGCTCCGTGGAACCCTCCTTATACTTGGTGGTCTACTCCTAAACGAGTTTCCCATCGGTGCTGTAATGGTGCCTCCAAGGAGCCGTACTAGGCGGCAAGGAACTTCCTTGGTCGACACAAATTGCGAAAAGGCCGTGACACCAGAGAGCCAGCGAAGCAGGGAGGGTGATGCTGTTGGAAATGGAAACGTTGATTCCATTTTTGAACGCCAGAAACAAAACGGGACATCGTTTAGTCATGAACAGTTATCTGCAGCAGCTAATGACAGCCCATGTAATGACTGTCTAAGAGTGCTCAAAGATACATTTGACTTCCGGATATTCCGGGACGAAAAACTTTTCGCCATCTTCATGTTACCAGTACTCATTCTTTCATCCCTGTCCAACTATGGTTGGGTCCTCTTCGTGACGTCCTATGCAATCTCCGTCGGTATAGACACATTCCAGGCTGCCTACCTTGCTGCCGTTGGCGCCGCTGGTGGCATGGCCTCTTGCGCTCTTCAAGCCATAGTCTTCCATAAACGTCCTCAGTGGAGCCCGCATCTGATGGCTACGCTTTGTTTTACTGGCGCAGTGACGTTGATGATACAAACGTTGCACTCATCTTTACCTTATCTCCTAATGTGTTCCTTTGTCATCGGTGCTAGTCTATACGGTGTCTCCACTGTAGTCGATGCTGTTGTTGCCATCATAGTTGCTCCACAAAATTTCCAAGGTGCAATAGCTTTCACCTTTGCACTGGAAGGAATTGGGACATTAATAGCCGGGCCATTCTCGGGTAGGTTTAATTTTTATTGCTACTGCCACAAATGTTGTCAGTGGCATCGTGTTTTAGGTATGTCTGTCCGTCCGTCCGTCCGTCTCAACATAATTGCAATCATTCAGCATGATCAATTAGGCAGTCGTTTGTGGATGACAATGGATTTCCTCTATTGATGAAAAGTCAAACGGATTCACTGCTGAGGAACTTGTCCCGTTGACGGAGGATTACCCATTGTCCTCAAATAACGTTTATCTTTCTCATTGTTGATGAGATATCTCAGATACCATTATTTTAAAGCAATTCACTTGTAGACTTGTTTGCAGTATGCTTCGCTATCGTAATTTGAATATAATTATAAGGTCTGGCCGGGTTATCGAGACTAAAATTTAAACAAAGTGAACGTATAAATATTTCCTTTAATAAGGAGGTAAAACCTTTTTTCAGATCTCTTGAAATAATTATGTTGTTCTTCTAGTGCTCCCCAGTCACAAAGTGAACGTATAAATATTTCCTATAATGAGGAGGCAAAACTTTTTTTTCTTTCAGATCTTGTTCTTTTAGTGCTCCCCAGTCACTCATACATTCTGTCACGATGTTATGATCAATGCAGTTTATTCCGAATTCATGTTTGTATTTGAACGACATATCTCCTTTCAGAATTTGATTCAATTGTAATAATTTCCTTTTCACCTCTACAACCTTACAGGATTTCTCTTCGACTTCACCGGGAGTTTCGAGACCGTGTTCCTCGTCCTCGGAGGCATTGCAGGGCTCGCCCACGTACTCAGCGTCCTACTTATCCTCACAAGAAGATACATTAGAAAGCATTATAAGGTGGTTGAGGCTGAAGAACTTGAAGATCATCTCTAATGCCCATCGGACACGACGCGTCTTAAAGCCCACTGCACACTATACGATCGACTACGATCTGATTTTTGAAATAAATCGCAATATAATTAAAAATAGTAATTTGATAAAAATGTAATCTACATAATTTAGGTTCTGAACAATAAAATGAAAACTCTACATAGAAATTTGCCATGTCTTTGCAGCCTTACATCCGGAATAAGGGCCAAATCAGTTTCAAATTTTAGAAAATCGCAGGACTGATCTGACGTTATTACGATTCGGAGCCGATTTGGCCTTTCCTTCGACTACTGAAGGCTCTTAATACGCCGTAATGTCGATTTCTCTATCTATGTGACTATTCATAACCTCAATCAAACATGCTTCATGTGTTTAAATTTTATATCTAATGCTATTACATTTTCTTCCAAAATCAGATCGCAGACCGATCGTATAGTGTGCGGTGGGCTTCATCTGACGTAAGACAGCGTCAGCGACACTGCTTTTTGACGCGCCATGTGAGAATGTTATCGCAAGAGATGAATTACTGGCGCATGCACTCATTTACTTCATGGCCTTGATTAACATAGTTAAACGCAATCAAGATGGCTCCTCGTCTGGAAGGTACGGGCATAAGATTAGCACACTTTGGGATCATTTTATGTCTTTCCGAATCTTCCAAGAGTTGCTATGTTTCAATAGCTCTCTTACTTATACACCTGGGCCCCGTCTTATTGATTCAAATCGATCGCATCTTGAAATCAGTCGTAATCGCGTGGTTGAGTGATGCCAAACCGAATACCCCCCCCCCCCCCCCCCCCTCCTACCGTCGTACCTGTTTGATGGACCGGTTGGAACCAGTCAGATGAAAAGAGGTCCAGAGCAAAGGTTCAAGAATATTCTAAAGAATAAAAATAATGTTTATTGTTCACCGAATATGCTCATGATATGACTGTGATATATCGTATTCACATTTGTTTGGTTATTTGATATATTTTGATCAAAATCAGTCTGACTTCTCCAGTAGGTTAAGAGAAGGATGAGTTCTGGTAAAAAATAACTTGTGAGTTTACTCATTCTTTTATATCACTTTGGAAAAATATCACAGCAAAAATTTCCCCTAGAATGGTTTGCTCTTCAAATACTCTCATATTCAAAATATCACGAGAAATAGTAGCTGAAAATTTTGACCAATCTTTCATGCCATATGTGTGTGGTCCTACTAAACATTTTCATGTGCAGTGAATGTGACTTTCAGCAAGAATAGGTCATTTCTTGTTTCCGATTATTCCGAAATCTGAGAGTATAATGCATGTCCCAATAAAAATTACAGTGGGCATTTGGGTATCGATTATGAAGGAAATAATTTTTCAATATGAGATATCATACTGGATTATGAAAGTGAAACTCTTATTCATCTATCAGTCAGTAACGACCCGGTCTAATTAGTCAGGAAGAAATAGGGATTTTTGTAAAGCATGTCATGGGTCCCTTTCTTCCATCCTTTATCCCTTGGATGTTCTTGGGATTTACATAAAATTGACAGGTTTGCTAACATTTTATGCCTTTTATTGGCAACAATAGTAACAAGAACAAGAACGATGATAGCTATATGATAAATGAAGAATTTTCATAAAAATTACGGTAGATAAAAACAAAACAGTAACTTCCTTTTCAAACTAATGGAAAGGAGTGTAGAATTGTTCATTGCGCTTTGCGAGTCTGCCTTCAAACTTCGATGGGAACGACTTATGACATAAATTGAAATAATCCCTATTTCTTCATAACGACTGGACCAAATCGGACGGGGTCTTCACTGACTTGTAGAGAAAAATACTTATAATTTATAATCCTGTATGGCTTTTTATATTGCAAACCGATTTATTTTGTAATTGATACCCAAATGCTGATTATAATATTTTCTGGGACATAATGGACTTTCAAGCTTATGCAAGTACATAATCATAATTTCCCCTAATGCTTTCAGACAGTTTCTTTCACAATTTTATTGTATGGCCAGAACTCAACGGCAGTAGTGAAGACATCTCCTAAGCGCTGGGGGACATCTTCTAAGCGCATAGGGACATATCCTAAGCGCATGGGAACATCTCCTATTAAAGCGCATGCATGGGGACATGATCTAAGCGTATGAGGGAAATCTCATAAGCATATAGGGACATCTCCTAAGCGCATAGGGACATCTCCTAAGCGCATAGGGACATCTCCTCAGCGCGTATGGACATCTCCTCAGGGCTTAGGAACATCTATTAAAGCGCATAGGGACATCTCCTATGTACTATGGTTCTGTTCATCTTCCGTCTATGGTTATATGAACTCTTCACTGATAAGGGCTTCAGAGTAATGTGTGAAATATTTTATAGCAATATGTTGTTGAATTATAAATGCATGTGATTCAGAGGCAGTAACAGTTCATAAAATTACTAACTACGTTGTTCAAAGAGAAATAAGCTTCGTTGAAATATTTTACAAAGCAATAAATTATATTGGCATATATGAAAACTTATAGCTTTCTTCATCATTGTCAACAGTGAGGAAATTGAGGATCCAAAGTGCGAGTATTGAAAGAGTGATATGCAATAGAGAGATTTGGTTGCTTAGTTTTATTTTCCGTATGAAAAGATCATCAGTACACACTTATGAATATACATGTACAAGAATATATAATTCGAGAATTAAATCAAGAATTAAAAAAAAATAAATTAAAAAAAAAATTAAAAAAAATAAAAAGAATAACGACTGGAAAGCTCTATTCAGAGCAATTAACTTAATGGCTCTGTTCTTAATAGAGGTCCAGAACAGAGAGAGAGAGAGAGAGATAGATATAAGAGAGATAATGACACAGAAAGAGAGAGAGAGAGAGGGGGGAGGGGGAGAGAGAGAGATAAGAAAGGTTGAAAAAAAATGTCCCCGCCGGGAATCGTTGGCTTAGAACGCTAATGCCTTTAATAACCACTAGACCACGGTGACGGAGACTGCCCCCGACAAAGGAATTAGTTAATAAGGTTGAAGATTTGTCAATCTGTCGGTCATTTGAATCTGGTGTCGCCGAAATCACTGGCCCGTCTTCGTGGTCTAGTGTTAAGGCATTGGCGTTCTAAGCCAACGACCCGGGTTCGATTTCCGGCGGGACATTTTTTCAACTTTTGCAAAAATTTCAAAAAGGGAGGACAGCTCTGTGGGACTCTGATTTAAGCTACGCAACCATTATTCTCTCATTTTCATTTCTCACAATATATATATATATATAAAAATTTATAAAAAATTAACAGTTGGAAAAAGTCTCCCCAAATAAATATTTCAGAACATTTTCCATAAATGTTCATTGATGTTGATAGCATAGGGTCTCTCCTATGCAATAACATAAAAATATTCTGACTAGTATACGCTTGAGTGATCAAAAACCACTTTTGTGAAAGGGTGCAAAATTCAGACTTGATAAGAATTGGTATTTGTTCCGGCTGATATCAACAAAGTTGAAAACCGTTTAAAATAAACAGTTGAAAAAAGTATCCTCAATTAAATATTTCAAAATACTTTCAGGAAATTTCAATACCTGTGGAAAGTTTGGGGTCTCTTCTATCAAATGACATCAAAATATCTGACAGTATTAAACGCTTGAGTGAGCAAAAATCCCTTTTGTGAAAAGGTACAAAATCCATATTTGACAAATGTTTGTATATGTTCTGGCTGGTATCAGGAAAGTTGAGTCATGAAAAGGCTTAGAAATTTTATATTCTGATCATTAAAAGACAATATGATTGGCCGTGTTATCATGAGTTTGACACAAGACGAAGTGTCAAGTTTTTAAGCATATTGTTCTGGGTTGAATACTGCCTTTTGTCAAAAGCAGATTGGTCAGTGTTTAATATAAACATATCATTCAGTGTGCTTTACTATTGCTTGTATTCAAATGGCACTAAGTTTTTATCGCTGCCTTCGAGCAAAATTGTGTTAAAAGCAGATTGTTCAGTGTTAAACATATTGTTTGTTATACTATGGCTTGTATAAGCTTTTATTGCTGCCTTCGAACAGAATGAAACAACAAGCAATGGCAATTATGAGTCCACAGTGTTTTCTTTCCAAAATGTGAAATGTCCTGACATATCCCATAAAAAATTTAGGGTTGAGTGAGCAAGCCAGGTGAGATTAAGAGACTCACCAAAAAAGTAAAATTTTGAAACACTCAACAAAGTAGTTAATTGCCCACTCAAGCATAAGATGTTGATGGGAAGTGTAAGGATATGCAAAGAACAAAGCCTGTTATTGCATAAATCATTTTTTATTGACCAGAATATGGAAATTTCTATGTCTTTTCATGACTCTCAGCTTGGCTTATACCCGCCAGAACCAATATCAATTCTTGTCAAGTCTAGATTTTGCACCCTCTCACAAAATTAGCTTTTGCTCACTCAAGCGTAGAATATTGTTCGATATGTTTGTGTCATTTGATAGAAGAGATCCTACGCTATCAACAGGTAAGAACATTTCCTAAAAATATTTTGAAACATTTATTTGGGTACACTTTTTTCAACTATTAACTTTTTTTCTGGGACGCACTGTATATGCAGTTTATCCATGTCCAAATTATGTAACGTGACCAGTAATGACACATTAGTTGGGTTAGCAGTAATTACTGTTCCTCTTATAAAGTTTTGATTCTGTGTAGTACTGTAATATGTATGCATGGATTAGTTTTAAAGGGAAATCCGACCTTTATAGCAAGTTGCTTTGAAAGAAAGAGGAAAAATTAGAGAAGCAGATTGGTGAAAGTTTGAACGAAATCGGACAAGCCATAAGAAAGTTATGAATTTTTGAAAATTGTAATCCCTATGCATATGGGAATTTCAAATTGGCCGAATGGGTAATGTCACTGTGATGTAGCTTTGGACAACTCCCCCATTCGCTCTAACACACAAAATGACTAATATGTCACTTTTTTTCAAAATGCATTACTCAGTAGGATCTTTTCGTTCATGAGGACCTATAACAATATGCTATCTCCAATATATTTTGTGTACTGCCCCGAGGGTAAAAGCGCCTCGAAGAAACCCGCAAATTAATGATATTTTTGTGTACGACAAATGAGAGAGTTGTCCACAAAAATGTCACAATTGCCTCACCAAATTGCCAATTTGAGATTCGCATAGATGTAGTGATCTCATTTTTCAAACATCCATAACTTTCTTATTCCTTGTCCGATTTCTTTCAAACTTTCACCATCCTGTTTTTCTTATTTTTCTGCTTTCACACAAATCATCTTATTATCAAGGTTGGATTGCCCTTTAATGACCCTTTATCCATCCATTATGAATATTCGCGCCGCCTCGGAATTCGAAGAGATTCAGTGTCAAGTAAATGTCTTGGATCAATAGATCACATGAGACTTGCTGATCGATGCACTAATCCATGTGACAGCTCAGGAAGCTACATACCGGATCGCAAGGCACTTGTATGTCCGGGGCAAGTGAAAACAATGCCAGTGCATTATACCAGGAAATTGAGTTCAAGATCCTTGTCTTAACCTTTAAGTGGCTCAAAGGATTGGCTCCTACTTATATGACTGAAATATTTATTCAATACATACCAAACAGAAACCTCAGATCTTCCCAAAAGTCTCTCCTCACCACTCCACAAATAAATATAAAATTTTATGGGTCTCGCTCTTTTCAGGTCGCCTCAGCAGAATTTTGGAATAAACTGCCAGAAAATATCAAAAATTGTGATACCGTTGATAATTATAAGACACGTCTTAAAACATTTCTTTTTAGAAATAATTTCCAGTGTTAACTGGTAATTAGAGGAAGTATGTTGAGCATATCTCACTCTTCTCTAGCTACTCTATCCACTTTTCCTTTTCATCTTTCTCACAGCGCATAGGGACATATTGTGATATGCGCTATATAAGTATGGTATATTATTATTATTATTAACTGCTTATACTGTTACATGTAGTAATTCCACGGAAATGCAACTAAGATCTTAGTTACATTTCTCTGGTTATACTATGTGAGAGCATACAGGCGGCTGCATCACTCTAATGAAAGGAAGGGCGTAGGCTGCAGCCTATGGCATGAGCAACTGAGCTAGGTAGGTTGTTGCAGATATGGTTCTTGCATAAAAGAAGATCTTGAATGAGTCGATAGATAACTTACTCTAGTTGAATTGTAGGTTTAGTTTTTCAGGGTTACACCATGTAATCTTTCAAGGAATAAGAGCCCTGAAGAGGACTGGTGAGCTCCGCTAAAGGGAAAGTCCACCCTGGTATTTATTTGATTTTAGTTAAAGCAGAAAAAGAATAATAAAAGTTTGAGCAAAATCCGATAAGATATAAGAAACTTGTGATTTTTTGAAGTTGTAATCAATTTAACACAAATTGGCAACTCCGTGTTGTATCTTGTGAGCTCCCCTCCCATTTGCCCAGTACAGAGAATTTCACAAAGTCCACATTCATTTTCTCAGTTTCTTAGTTTCTGACAAGTTTCTGACAAGTTGCAATAACTTTTATAAGCTACTGAAATGCTTGCATCTGATTGGTTTAGAGCAAATTGGCGGTAAAAATCACCGACAAGGCACTTGATGAAACGCCCCCCCCCCCCCACTGATCGTCATCAGGAGAATGACTAGAGGACTGCCCAGTGGAGGCTAATAATTGCCTACGAGAGGATCCGATTCACAGCCTGCTCATTTCTTTAGGTTGTGATCATGTCTTAATAAATATGTTGAAGGAGAGACAACATGTATAGCACAGCGAATTCATATGCAAAAGCTGCAGGATATAGATAATAGTAATCAGCGCATTATTGTTTGAGATGCAACGACTCATAATGCTGATACTGCATGGATTGCACAAAACGTGGGGGGGGGGGGGGGGGGGCTTGCCCGCGAATATGCACTATCCGGTTTCAATTTGTTTTCGAGCGAATAATGTATATACAAACAGATTGCAGGGGCGGATCCATGATTCTGTATAAAATGGGGGGGGGGCACAAATCTTCGAAATTTTTCTTGTTAGAAAAAAAGAAAAAGAAAAAAAGGTCATCAGATTTTTGGACAAACTGATTAGATTGAATGATGTTAGACCACATGACGATTGGACCAAATTGCATTGGACCAAATGGCAATAAACAGTCAGGAGCAGCAAAAGTAGAGGCCTATAATGGTAGTCCAGACACTCTGTTTCGCCTGATAAGGGTTTGTGCCTATGTGACGGTTGGTGTGCGTTGTGTGTGCTTGCGTATGATTGTGTTTTCGCAGGCAAACATCAGTGCTCCCTGATCAGATTATTTACACCTCGGACCGACCTACATTCCGAAAGGTAAGCATGGTAAGAACCGAATCCAGGGTGAGAACTAGTCCACTACCTGGGGGTGTTTCATAAAGCTGTTCGTAAAGTTACGCATCATATGACTTTACGAATGACTTAAATATGACAAGCCAAATGGGATGCTCACTCACTTTTAACTGCATCGAATAAAGTTGAACTGTGCAGATGAAGATTAACATTCTTATTATGACAAACATTTTTAATGCAAAGTATATTTTTTGCAATAATTTAATTGAGGTTATTGGAAATACAGTCACACTTTGTTAAAATATCAGGAAAAACATTGGGCATCCTATCTGGCACTTCATATTCAAGTCATTCGTAAAGTCATGCGTAACTTTACGAACAGCTTTATGAAACACCCCCTGGACTGTTTCATGCATATCGCGCTATTATAGGTTCAACCATAATACACCCTCAACGCCAGAAGCATAACAGCCACCCTCGCAAGCCGGGTTTCCCTTAGCCTCTTGTCGAGGCCCTGGCGCTGTTGGAATCCTTGGCGATATGGAGGCAAAATTTCTGGTGGCGAGCGAAGCGAGCCAGAAAAACCGAGGCGCTTGCGCCGAGGGCCTCTTGACACCCGATCTGAATTTCTTTTGTATTTCATTGTTTTGACGAATATTCCGACCAAATTTTGGTCGGTGAAAATCATCCAATAAGCGCGAGCTACCATGACGTAATGTTAAATATTCATGACTCGACTGCACGCTATTTCTTACATATTAATTAATCGCAGCCCAAAATGGCGTTCAACGTTTCTTCCACGACGAGTGATGACGATATTTGTAAGAGCTTAGAATATGCCGCTAGAATGTTGAAGATTGACAGATTCAAAGATTTGCAAGTTGATGCAATCAAATCTGCACTTAAAGGACAATATGTTTTTGTGAATCTGCCTACTGGCAATGGAAAAAGTGTTATTTTTCACGCGCTACCGCTCTGTGCTGATTACCTCCGTGGGCCAGGGATGGAGAGTGAGACTGCTGCTTCGCGAGGGCCAGGCGGATCCCCCGGGGCCTTGCCCGGCAGTGAAGTTGCTGGTAACTCCTTGGTTACATCATCTTCTAGTCTATCATCTTCACGAAGCATTTTGTTGATTATTTCCCCTTTGGTGTCTCTGATGAGAGACAAGGTGAAGTCGCTCAAGAAACGTGGACTTCAAGCCATCTATCTTGGGGACGCTTCGTCACAAGATGTGACTTTAGAAGGTATAATTTTGAATTTGACTCGGTCAAGATCTAAAAACTAACTGCGTTAGTGTTATTCGTCAACAAATGGTAGTTAGTCTCAATTTTTGTTCGTATTTCCGTGTAACATCTCGTACTTGCGTGATATTGAGCACTTTCTGTAAGCTTCACTTTCGAAAAAAAGCTTTGATCATAGACTAAGTCAACTTTTCAGAATTGATGGAGATGCATCTATTGTTGAACGGTGACTTTTATTGCCCATTCTTCATTATTTGTAAATATATGATGATCTTTTGAGAAATATGTACATTTGTCTTATTTCAAATTACCATGGTTTGTAAGCTAGAGATCGAATTCTTCATAATGTGCTTGTCTGTGAATGTATTTTGAGCAAGAGATTTACGTAATCCCCCCCCCCCCCAAAAAAATAATAGACTAGTCCAGAACTGAAGTAAGAAATCCTTGAGATTTCATTGGCCAATTTGCTGGGCGATCGCCGCGGTAATCTAACTATTCACGTTTTCATGCATAATTCAGTAGGAAATCGTGCCTCATGAATATATAATTCAGGTCGGGTGTCAAGAGGCCCTCGGCGCAAGCGCCTCGGTTTTTCTGGCGAGCGAAGCGAGCCAGAAATTTTGTCTCCATATCGCCAAGGATTTCAACAGCGCCAGGGCCTCGACAAGAGGCTAGGTTTCCCTGTACATGCTGTAGACACCTGTAATTATTTCCCTGTAGGCGCATGTGTTAAAAATGACAGAGAGAGAGAGAGAGAGAGAGAAAAAAAAAATCATGAAAATAAGTGCTAGCAATCACACCATTCAAACTCTTGTCTTTACTAGTTCATACAATACCCTTAAATTCAGGAGCAGCGATTTCTTGTCACGGCCGGGGGATAACTGTGGATATAACATTTATTGCTTTTCTTGGCAAGTGGCACTCAAATACACAATTATTCATATATATATATATATATATATATATATATATATATATATATATATATATATATATATATATATGTATATGAATATCGTCACTTCTTTGCAAAATTTTCTCAACCAACAAGGAGGTAAAGTTCTTTTTCGTAATAAACCAAGGCAATGGAGCTTTCTTTCTTATCACTCTCAGAAAAGTTTTTAGGTTTATTAAAATATGAACCTACCAACTGTTGGCTTAAAAAAATCCCCATACGTTTTATATACATTTAAAAAAAACCAACAGTTGGTAGATTCATATTATAACCAACCTAATGATTTTAACCAACATTTCTGAGAGTGTATATATGTTTACTAATGCAACTGAGTCACTAATATACTGAAAAATAAAAACATTGGTACGAATAAATTGTCAATACACTTTTGGAGAGCCATGTAACCAAATTGCTTTTAAAATCTCATGAAGTAAGGAGAAAAAAAATATATGCATAATATATATATATATATATATATATATATATATATATATATATATATATATATATATCATTCGGTCACAAGTCGACTTCGCAAAGCGATATCGAGAAGTAAACGTTTAGAAGCCACCCTTCAAAAGGTAAGCAGATTAAGTAAATTATTATTTTACTGGGCCGGAGGGTGAATTCGTGGGGAGTGTGAACCGGTGGACTTTGCACCATTCTACCAAGGAGTCTGTGATAACTCCTTGATTCTACGAAGGGTGTACGCTCACGTGGTTTTACAGGGGAAACATAATGTCCAGAATATAGACCATATAACTCCTACTGAGCCGAGGCCGCCCAGGCTTTTGACACCTCAGCAATAAAAAAACAAAACAAAAACAAAGGCTTTTAAAAATTGTCCTCTCCACGCAGTGTTTGTGACGAGCAACCAAGATGGCGATAGGTCGCCATAACGTGGTGTTTGTTGGGCGTTTCTGTGATGCCTTTATCAGAAAAGGAATCCTGAAGAGCTTTGGTGTCCTAGTCCCAGCTATGACCGTATATCTAGGTACCAACTATACCACCATCGGCCTTATTCTGTCACTAAATGCTGCCCTAATGCAGCTTGCATGTAAGTATGTGTGTGTACTTAATGCTGATATTAAATGCTTTTCATGCATTTAAGTTCAGGCTGTTTTGCACATACGTCACCAACCACATATTCTAAAATTTTAGTAAGATATGTGACTGTATCAAGTTGATAGCCCTCCAGATAGAGCCTGCATGGATCGATCAGACAAAATATCAATATTATGCTCACTTTTCTACAACTCACACTTAATAGCGCATTAGACCTGCCCATAACGAATTCACCGAATGTTGCTTTTATTCAGCTTATGACTTTGAGGTGAATGTGGTATTACATGTTTGTGCTTTGCGTGTTCAATTACAAAACATTTCATTTTAAACTTGGGGGGGGGGGGGGGTGCATAATACAACATCATATCTCGGAGAGTCACAACGGCGGGGGGGGGGGGGAGGGGGGGGGGGTCCATCACTCAGTTTACTAAAGCCGTATATGGGCCTTAAAGTCGATAAACTTGAATCCTGGGGGATCATGTGATTACATAGACCAGTTTATGGTCGTTTCCGTCAATCGTTCCCCACGAATTCACTCTTCCCCACAAATTCACCCTCTCCGAAAAAAAACTCAGGTTCTGTACATGTGTCCGTACATGCGTAATTCATGTGTATATTCAGTGACATTTGTATATAGCTGAGTGTGTGAGCGGCCCGCACGTAAATACGATACACGACCAGGTATTGAGCACAGTCCAGGCAGTGAATTAGTGATTACATAGTGAAAGAAACTGTCTGGAAGCAACTGAGAACGGTTGATTATGTAGTACATGAGAACAGATGCATATGTTTAGGGATCATCACAATGATAATAAATTGAATCAGTTTTACTGAAAATCACATGCACTGCACACGAAAATGTGTCTATGGGACTATATACACACATGTCGCATTAAAGTTTGTTCCAAACATTTCAGCTAATTCTTGTCATAATTTTGAAGATTGGGGAATTCGAAGAACAATCTTTTTGGGGACATTTTTGTATGATATTTTCAGAACTAATATAAGAAGAATAAAAACAGATTAAAAATTACGATTTTTTTTTTTTTTTTGCCTAGTACCAGAACTCAATCATATAATGACCGAATTGTGTGCAGGTACAGTGATGAACCCACTGATGAAGCATCGAAGCACTAGAGAGGTGGCAGCTACCGCTGGACTGATATCAGGCGTTTGCATAATATGTACAGCTTTTACTCGCTCAGTTTACTGGACAGGGTTCTTTTTCGTAATCGCAGGCAGCTACCCGTAGTTTAGTAATAAAAATAAAACGATTGTGTAGTATGGTTTTATTTACCCAAGGTAGTCTCTGCTTTTCCTGAGGGTTCTTTATAACCCCATCATTGCCAGGTACCCATGTAGTATACCTGGATCAAGAGAGACAAAAATGGTTAAAAAACCTTGTCCAAAGATGAATGCATCGGGCGAGGATCAAACCCAGGACCTCTCCTATGAGAGCCAATGGCCTTCACCAGTATACCACGGTACTCCCACAGATTTTTTCTTTCAGCCAAACCTGTCCTAATGGTCACTTCTTTATTTGATTTGATTTGATTTATTTTTTTCCGTTTCAGAATAATCATACATGATACATATTGATTCATTGATTAAACATAAAACAATAATATCAAACTAACAATACAAATATAAGGATATTAATTAATTAGTGAAAAAATAATTTACACAAACGGATCATTATTGACCTAAAATGATATGAAACGAAGAGACATGCTAAGAAAGCAATGCTTGTATGATGCATGCTCCAAAGACTTAGCTACATCATATATTTTTGTTCAAACAAATTATAACAATTAAATAAGTAGTGGCGAAAATTACAGACAAATTTACGGTATGCCAACATAGGTTTATAGGAAAAGAAAGAGGAAGAAAGTTGTAAAATAAGAGACATGAAATAGAAAGAAAGAGATGTAGGGAGCAGGAGCAAAGATAGGTCGTTAGGCACATGTTCTCAGGACTGTTTGCGGAGGTTATACATCGGCCGTGGAACGGGGGGGGGGGGGGGGGGCTGCAGCCCCCCACTTTTTTGAGAAGACACTTAAAAAAAAACTCGGAAAAAAGGCTCGAAAATTGTCATTAATGAGTGAAATCAGATCAGCGCCCCCCTCCCCCCACCCATTTTTAAAAAACGCTCCGCGGTCCCTGGTATAGGCTGAGCAGATATATTTTAAGTTTGCGTTTAATATTGTTAAGACTTAGAAATTCTTTAATTTCTTTATCTAAAGAGTTCCAGTACATGGAACCTGAAAAAACAACAACAAAAAACAAAGGTGTTTTTGTGCAAAGAGTGTTCTTTTTAGTTCTCTTCTCTTTTGTGACCACTTTTAATATCTACCTCTAACTATAAATACTTGTTGTAAAACCTACCTAGAGGAGTCAATTGTCTAAACTTTGATTCGATTTGATTTTGTTTAGTAAATGACTTTGGTGCAATAAACTGGTTCCATGACTATCTTTGCGATATGGAGCAATCAAGAGCTGCTGTAAATGGTAACATGTCGGTCCATGTTTTGTTGGTAAGAGTCCTACTCTCTCTCGTTTCTTGTCTCCCTTCCTTCCCTGTCCCTTTCACTCCTCTTATGTTCTGTTTATCCGGTTTATGTATTTCGTACGTTCCCCTTTTATTTTTATTTTTCATTTTTTTAAAATTTGTCTTATTTACCCAGGGTGACCTAGCCAGTGGTTAAACACTGTTATTTTTGAGGGCCCTGCACACACACAAAAAACACGTAAATATAAATATAAATATTGTACAACATAATACATAAATGTGAAATGAAAGAGAATATTAAACAATGTTTTAAAACAAAGTAACAAAATGCAAACAAAAACATGAAGAACCCGATAAAAACTATTTTCGAAAAATCAACTGAAGGCAATTTCGATAGCCCTGTCTATCACCTTTAGAAATGTGCGAACATTACAATGGCGTATTACGTAATCCGAACCTGATTTCTATGGGCAGTACAATAGGCCTTTGAAATTGCCCTTGAGTTTATTTTTCGAAAGTAGTTTTTATCGTGTTGAAGGGACAAAACAAAACATATGAAGCATATAAACCAACCGTATAGTGATCGAACCGAAATTAATAAAATACCTAGACATCCTTTCCATAAGAAATAAGTAATTTGTAGTTATATAAACATGATAATCTTCCACGGGTGAAATAAATTAAAGACTAAAGAAAGGAAGAAACAAGGAAAGGAAGGGGGGAGTATTTAAAACATATTGATAATCTCAGAGGTTATGATACTACATTAACAAAAAATACTTATCTGAAATGTACCCTTGGAAGAGTAGTGATGGATATCCATAGTAATCTGCAAGTGAAAAGTACGGTACAGCCCGCCCCCCCCCCCCCATGTATGTACCCAATCAATTGAAAAAATCATCTGTTTCTATTTAGCCTCCAATAGAGTGTTGAAAAGGTTTCTTTGGAGGGAGCACTTTTAAGCATATTTGGGAGGTCGTTCCAGAGGAGTGCGCCGTGATGATATAGATACCATTTTGTTGCAACTATGAGTTATAGAGGGCTGCAATCTACAAGCCCAGCTTTTTAGCAGTCCCCTCCACGACCAACCTAGTTTATAATGTTTTTATGCCTATTGTACGCTGTAAACCAATTATATGTAATATTGTTAGGTTTCATTGTTTTGCTATGTACATTGAAAACCCATGTATTTTATTTTGTTGGAAGTGGAAATAAACGAAATGAAACGAAAGGGACATGCCCCAGGGGACTATTTCGGGACCCCATGTAGTCATTCTTACTTTGAATGATTTAGTAGAAACAGTTGGAAATGATTCTTCATTAAATCTACTTATATTTCGTGCAGATGATATTATGCGTATTTATTTTGCTTTAACATGCAGCTTTTGGTTTTAGAAACAACTTTCGGGCAATTTTGAATGGTTCTCAAAAATGGATTGTTGAATAACATTGGTAAAATATTGGCAGTTCGTGTCTACTGATAAGCTCTGTTAAAGGCTAAATGCGGTTATTCGAAAATGTAAAGATTGAGGTTGAGAATGCTCATTTAAAGAGGTCAACGCAGTATGAATATTTTGGAATGATGACAGATACTTGTCACCAAATAGATTATAAAGTCCCCTAATCGACAACGTCTTAAGGCAGACTTTCCAAACATTTCATTCAATAAAGGATTTAGGGATTTATGTAAACAGAAATACGGTATTGGGTTCTTGTGTTTAAATCGATAAAAAGCCACTTCATAATTACAATTTGCGCATGTGCAGATAAAGGTCATTTTGACAGAGTTCATTCTTGTAGCACTGTGTGGATGAATGGTAATGGAAGTGAGCTGAACTGCTGAAGTATTGTCCAAATTCTAAAGAATAGAGCACTTATCCGCTTAAGTAAAGATTATGGCCCATATTCTCGAAAGCCGCCTAAGTGTGTAGATTTAGGCCACTGAATTATGGAGTGCCAAGTGTCACCCTCTTGAAACCATACAAATCTCCATAGTTCGGTACTATTAACATGATTAATGCAAATACATATACAGTACCTGTCTTGATGAAATTGATTTCTGATGTTCATTTCACACAAATTACATAAATGTAGTAATTCATATGGATCTTTGGGTTTACAAATGGCCTTCCATGAATCAGCGGCCTAAGATAATTAAACCGGGCTTAACTTAAACCGTTTTCGATAATATGGGCCCATAACTCCAATAAAGCTACGTTGCCTAAAATTATTGAGGTCAAGTAACTTAACGAAAGTTGGATAGTCAACTTTACTACCTTAGCTCATCTTCATTGCGTTCATCTTCAGTAGCGTAACTATAATACATGCTATTGTGTAACTTCCCAAGTAACCGACTGTAGCCAATAATTATTTTTAAAAAGCTTAAGTGATTATATAAATGATTAATTCAGAGAAGCAATGTATTGCCTCTATCTATCTATCTATCTATCTATCTACTATCTATCTATTATCTATCTACTATCTACTATCTACTATCTACTATCTATCTATCTATCTATTTATTCATTTATCTATCTATTCATTTATCTACCTACATGTACCTATCTATATATCTATCTATCTATCTGTCTATCTATTTATCTCTCTATCTATCCATTTTTGTCAGGATTCTTCTCTGCAGCATCTAACCTCGGCACAGCGATCATGCTTCATAAGCATTACGGAGCAAAGTTTGGGGCTGTGAATTCTCTTGGTCTCATGGGCATATCTGCGGGGTCCACCCTGTTACCCCTCTTGACAGCCGAACTGCACAGGTACTACGGACTAAGTGGAACCCTCCTCATACTTGGCGGATTATTTCTGAACGAGTTTCCTATCGGTGCTGTGCTAGTACCTCCCAGGAACCGGGACGGACCCAAAGATTCTGCGCTGGAACAGGAGGGCAGGCATCGTGACGCTGATAGGGGTACCAATATCGTTGACGCAGGGATCATTGAGGACGAGGAGACCTTGGTGATGGGTCGAGAAATTGTAAGTTTCAAGTATAAGAATGAAAATGGTGAATCTGCTAATGCACACGATTGTAAAGATTGTCTGAAGGTTCTCAAAGACACATTTGACTTCCGGATATTCCAGGATGAAAAACATTTTACCGTCTTCATGATACCAATACTCATGATTTTAGCTCTTGCAAACTGTAGCTGGGTCCTCTTTGTAACAATTACGCAGTCTCCGTTGGCATAGACTCCTTCCAGGCTGCCTACCTTGCTGCCGTGGGCGCCACTGGAGGCATGGCCTCTTGCGCTCTTCAAGCCATTGTCTTCTACAAGTGCCCTCACTGGAGTCCACATGTCATGGCCACGCTGTTCTTTACTGGCGCAGTAACGATGATCATACAGACGTTGCACTCGTCTTTACCCTATCTCCTAGTTTGTTCCTTTGTCATCGGTGTTAGTCTTTACGGAGCTTCCACAGTTGTTGATGCCGTTGTCGCCATCATCGTGACTCCAAAACATTTCCAAGGTGCAATGACTTTCACCCTTTCATTGGAAGGAATCGGAACTCTTATAGCTGGGCCATTTTCCGGTACGTTAAATCTATCTATGTTTTCCCCACACTCAGGGGCGGCGCCAGGGTATTTAAATGGGGGGGGGGGGGGGGGGGGCAAAATGACGCGTATAGCAACGTCGCACGTCGAGGGTCTTGAAATAACAAATAGGACTATAACAGTTATGTCATAATTGCATGGCCTAGCCTTCTCTTCTCCATTTCCCCTTCTCTTTCTCCCCCCCCCTTCTTTCTCTTTTTTTTTTGCTCGCTTGAAAAATGATAGGGGGGCGGCCGCCCCCCTGCCCCCCACCCCCTGTAGCGCCGCCCTTGCCCACACTTGAATCCTCCGCTAAACAAGACTTTGCAAGAAGAAAATTGTGTTGTAGGATCAGTCCGTCCGGCTGTCATGCTGCCCCCCCATGAATATCTCAAGAATCGTTTGAGGCAGGGGGGGGGGGGGGGGAGGGGTAAAATGTGACAACCACGGGCATAGTCCCACCCATGATCCCACCATCCATGCGCGCGCGTGTGTGTGCAATGAATTTCTGGCCATTGCTACTCAACAGTAGCTCATATTTCACACGAAATGTTATGAGGATAATTTTATTCTAATCCTCCCTATTTAACCACGCAATTTTGAAAAGGATATTTGATTTCTGTCCATCTTTATATTCAGGATTTCTATTCGACTTCACCGGTAGTTTCCAGACCGTGTTTCTCATCCTTGGAGGCATTGCCGGGCTCGCCCACGTACTCTCTGTCCTACTTATCCTAACGAGAAGATGCAATAGAAGACAGTACAATGACGTGGCAGTGGATGAAGATCATTCCTAACATGTCTCGTCTTGTTTTTTTATCTTTTAGTGATCATGAATTGTGTAATCTCATTTGTCAATCATGTCTTTGATAAAATCCCGTATTACCTGTGTACTCGGTCACAAATACAAATCATCCACTATTTCCCGTATTTCGTAAATGAGGTCATATGTCCCTGTTGTTTTTATGTTTTGCATTGTTGTTGATATTTGTGCGCATGCGCTAAATCCATCCCTGAATATTTCCCGTATTCCGTGATGACGTTATCATCACAGCTGCGCGCATGCATGCGCTTGATCTTGTTGACAATTAAGAAAGACAAGAAAGCAAAACTGGTGAGTAGACCAAAGTTTCTGAAATATGAATTATGTTTTCATCGTAACTTTATCAATAAGATTACACTACAGTTTTCATGTTGACCTACACTTACAAAGATAAAATCGTTACCCCCTGCTTGTTCTCACGAAATACGAAAATATCTACGGTCTGGTGCCATATTCCATTCGGCCTCCGGCCTCATTGAATATGGCACCAGACCGTAGATATTTACCCGTATTTCGTAAACAAGCAGGGGGTAACTAATAGTATCCTGTGGTTCTTAACCTATCATCTATCCCTTCCTACTTTATCTGAAATATCTTAAAAATATGTATTTTGATATCTTTTTTGATTACGTATGTATCTAATTGTGATATGGTATGATAGGAGAATCAATTTGCAGTACTTCTCCTTCTCCTTACCCGGAATTGTTTTCTTCGGATGGTCACATTAAGCCGGCTCACAAGAGTAGAGGCGTTATTTTACTACACAAACACACATTCTACTTTCGGGGGGAGGAGGAGGGGGAGGGGGAGGGGAGGGGGGCTGACGTGGCAATGCAAAAATTAATCTTATTACCCTTTGGAGCCTTTAAATAGCATTCCCCTTAGGCTCCTCCATATTTTACTCTTCTTTCAGCCCAGTATTTTATGCAAACAAATAGCTATGAGGTACTCATCTTCTCTTATAGTCTTTCACAATAGAACGCATGTTTGTTTATACCATATATCTTGTTTGCACCACTGATTTATTGTACGAAAACATTATAACATGTGAAATATAAAACAATAGACTGAAAGAAATGAAACTTTCAACTTATAGCTTTTCAGTGTAGTATTTAAGATATATAATTTTCACTGATATTATGATCGATGACGAATAAATTCAGTCAAACTTTCCAATCTTTCAACACCTTGTCTTGTATTGTTTTACTGATAAATCTCTGGTATGGAAAGCTGCGTGAGCTGCGATGTTTTTTTGTTTTGTTTTGTTTGTTTGTTTGTTTGTTTGTATTCGTAAACATGGTAAAACTCTTTCCAATCCATAAAGAAAATCGGAGTTTTATTACATCTTGTCTTTATTCGAAATCATGTTTTTGGTTAAATTATTATGCTGATCACTTAAAAGCTGTTTGTAGCACTGTATAACATGTTTGATTGATCACAAAACGGAGGGGGGGGGGGGGAGGCTGAGAGAGAGAGAGAGAGAGAGAGAGATATGGGGGGGGGCTGGTAGGATGGATAATAAAACAATGTTTTCAGCATGCTATCTACGTAATTATCGCAAAGAGAATAAAAGCAAACAAAATGACCGAATTTTGCTCATCTAAAATATGACAGCATTTACTTGAATTGAATTTGATTTATTCAACTTTCTTCGTGCTCTTTATTCAACATTCCTTCTTTTCAAATGAAATTACTGCATTATATTAGGAAAGATCCTTATACGTTCAAAATATTGTCTACTAAGAGCTAAGCAGGCGATATCGTTATACCTGAATTAAATTTAAAATTTTCATCATGAAGAAGAGCTGTCAGAAGAGCAAAAGTAGGAAGCGTATTAAACTATTATCTTTTTAATATTTTCAGGACAGGAATTATTTAAGGGCTAAATTGATCATATTTTGTTCTTAAAATTGGCAACAATAATATTTTCTTTTAGTGCTACATGGTTCTAATAATGTGTAACGTCTTTTAACACAATATACATGGTTAAAGATTTTGTCGAAAAGTTGAAAAATTGCCAATTTTGATTTAAAAAACAATGATTTTGAACCTCTCAATGTGTGACAATTTAAGAATTTTAAAGCTTATTCTCGTTTATAAAATTCCTGGCTTAAAACGCAATATGGTCATGCAGCAAAAATTGACATAGTGTATGCAGAATTTTTTGCTCTTTCTACTCATGTATCTGATATAATTTGTAGAGCTCTGAATCAAAAGTTATTGAGCCAAACCATAAAATGTGGTCAATTGTGTCGAAAGGTGTGCTTCAAAAATAAAGACGGAATTGGTGAAGGGTATGCAAACTTGCATCAAATTAGGCCTGGTTACGGAGTAAATGGATGTCCAAAATCTTATTCATCACCAAAATTACAAGCAGAAAGGGCTAGCCCCGTTCGTCTCTACAAAGTATGCCCCAGTACCACGGTTCTTATTGGCCCAGTAGCCCATCACTGGGCAAGTCCCACAGCTCGGACAGTTGGGATAGCTAGCCCAGTCGCTGCACTTCTTGGTCGGAGCGAAGTTACAGTTGGATGTGATGCTCTCTGTATAGAGGTATATCGCCCTCATGTGGTCGCAAGCTTCCAGGAGTGATGTTTCCTCGCAACCCGGTTGGCTCAAGCCCTCGTTTGGGTAGAAATCTTGGTGACCCAACTGATCAGGGCAAAAGGGAGAGAAATTTCAAATTAAAACTGAAATACACGCATATTGTTTTCATGTTGGAAATAGTTTATCAGTTTTATTAACAAACTTATAGCGGCAATTTCTTTAACATGCCCTTCATTTTTTAAAGATCTGTGAACGGATTCTCGGAATATTTCTTTGAAAATAACTGTTCTTGCATTTTGACTATCATTTACTTTGCATGAAAGAATCCCTATTAATTGCCCACAAATGAAATGAATTCAGTCTATAGATAAGTTGCTTTGATGTGATTCCCCTTCCCCCCTTTTCTCTCTTTCATTCTTTCTCTGTCTCTCTCTCCCTCATTCCCCCTCTCCCTCTTTCTCCCCCCCCCCCCCTCTCTCTCTCTCTCCCAGGCTCTCTCTCTCTCCCTCCCCCCTTATAAGCTTACCACTTCTCCCTCCTTCAAAACACAACGAGGCATCGTATTATTCTTGGATATTAACTATTATTGAATAATATTATAAGATTAGTGGCGAAGCGTTTAACCAGCCATTGAGGGGGCACTAGTATCAATGGGGGGGGGGGGGGCATCGGACTTACCTGGAAAAAAAACACACGAATGTACAAAGCCACTGGTGAGGGGAGGTTTCGGTATAAGGTGTCCTGTCGTCTTGTTTCTTCTTGTCCTTTCCCCCTTTCTCTTTCTCGTTTTCTTTTTTCTTCCTGAGTACACCACGGAGAATGATATTTCCTCATCAATTAATACCCCCCCTCCAAAAAAAAGAAGAAAATTATCGTTTGTACCTGTTCAAGTAGGCCAGCACCTGTAGCGCCTCCATCTGAGTGTATAGCATCCACGAAAGACGCATCAGAAGGGTCTAGCTTGCACTCATTCTCATAACCTACGAACTCTGGTCCTGCTGGGTCCAGGCCTGTCAATTACCAACAAGGTTTTGTAATATATCGGGATTAAATGCCGTCATGAATATACTAATCCCCGCCAAAATTTGAGAAGACCCTTTTTTTTTTTGCTTGTCAAAGATAAATTTTTACATACTTCTACCACCGGTAAGATTTGATAACTTTGTTTGTTTGTTTTGTTTTATGTGCTTCTTAGATATTTTGCACCCATACTTGTGCCCCGAAAAGAATCCACCACTGACCTTTTATCCCCTTTGCACACCATCCCATCTACTGAAAAAATTTACGGAGGTAGGGGGGGGGGGGCACACAACCGGCCTGGGGCCCCCATTTTGAAACGCAAGTGTCAAGCCTTAAGGTACCTAACTCCAAGACTGTGCCCCCTTCCAAGTGATTAACTTTTTTTTTGCTTGTCAGCAGATTTTTTAAAGTAAAAAAAGCACCCCAAATCTGTCAACATTTTCTTTTCTGTTCTCCTCTTTTTCTATTCTTTTTTTTTAATTGTCATTTTTCTACTCCCCCCTCCTTTCTTAAAAACAAGATTCGTGATCCTCATCCACTCTACTCAGAACCATGCACTAATCTTGAGAAGAATTAAAAGTCTTACCTGAGATTCGGGCGATGCCTGACCTCGCCTCGCCGGCGTAGCCCCCGGTATGAGCCCCCAGACTGTGTCCGATGATATGCATACTTCCGTATGATGCACCTGTGGTTGACTTGAGTTTCTCGATGAGTTTACCAATCTCTCGTCCTACTACACGGGTGTTAGCTCGGCTTTGGGCGTAGTTGATTCGCCCTGCTCCCTCCTTCCAGTCTACCATGATCACGTTAGTGTTCTAATTGATGGTAACCATGGAAACAAACAAAAACCAACCTAGACGTTATAAAAGACGGGTACGAATCCATCCCACAGTTGTTACAAGGAAATGTTAACATTCATTTAGACATTAATTTACGAAGGTTTGAGTAGTACTTTTAACGAGTGTTCTCGTCTTTTCCCAGTGAAATTCATTGTGATGCACGAATAAAAACGTTGCATAAAGACTTGTTGAGAGATGTTGAATTGCATGTTTAAAAAAAAAACAAAACAAAACAAAAACAAAAACAAAAACAAAAAACATCCTCACACACACGTATTAATATGGTAAGCACCATTTATGTATTGTACGATAAAAGAGCAATGTAGACAAAAAGTCTTGCTCAAGGGCAAAAGTGCCGTAGCGAGGATGGAACCCATGATCTTCGCTTTCCAGTCGCGTATTTTAACCACTCGGCTAAGAAACCTCTACTTATGCTCGAAATTATCGATTAAGAAATTCAGCTTTTGATCAAGATTTATCTACGTCTATATAAATAATAAAACAGATATAGGCCTAAAAGTGCACAGTCATGTTAACTTTTATAAACTATTTAAACTGGATAAAATGAACAAATACCCTTGTAAATGATAGTGTTTTTTTTGGTTTTGTTTTGTTTTGTTTTGTTTTGTTTTTTTTTTGGGGGGGGGGGAAGGGCCTACCTCAGTAAGGAGAGAATTCTTCATATCCATAGCCCAACCAGACGTATACTCATCCGTATACCCATGGATAATAAACTTGGTGTCTCGACTAGCTGAGAAGTACGATCTGGTGATCGAGGAAGACGATGTCCGGTCTAACTGCTGGCCTGAGTTCCTGTTGCTGTTGGTGTACAGCCAGAACCTGATTACGATGGCATCAGGACTCTCGGGTTTGAAATGATGGCAGATTGGAGCTCCATTGCCGTAGACGAAGGTTCCCAGGTCGCCATATGTTACAGTGTCGGCTCCACCATCTAGAGGCAAAGAGAGACGACGAAACTTTTTTTTCATCCTAATAATTATCCCCCCCCCCTTTTTTAAGATAGTGAAATTCTTTTGTAATTATGCTAAAGAAATTAGGCATGTGCATTTAAGAAAAAATCATTGACGGTTGCTTTTAATTATTCAGAAGCTTTCTTTCGCGATATCAAATTGCATGTTTCCCTCAATTATTTTCAAAAATGTTCTTGCTTTCTTATCAGTCAGGTAAAACAATCAATCAATTAATCGATAACAATTAGATACTGGAAATATAAACGATCATGGCGTTCTATTATTAAGTATATTGCAGCCGTCAAAATATGATATAAAAATGCCCTCCAACGAAAAGCAAAAATAAACAAAGATATGAGTAGGGAATATTTGCATGATGTTTTAATATGAGCAATTTCTGTCCTTGCCCTGAATAAATGACTTTTTTTTTCTAACCTCCAATTAAGTTTGATGAAACCAAAACAGCAATCAACAGAGAACTAAGAAACATTGTGTTCACCTCTTTTAAACAGTCACTCAGAATAATATGAATATGATGAATAAAGGCAAATAGTGTGCTTTATATACCTCATGAAATAAGATAAAGTGGGGGCTGGACGAGGGTGGAGATAATGTCTGAATGAGGATTGGGGACTGTGGGGGTGTTGTGATGGGGTGTGTGTGTGTGGGGGGGGGGGGCTACTATTCAATGCAATTCTACTTCACTATCAAAATTGACTTGATGGTAGCCTGATCGTAATACAGTATATACATATAAGGATGGAAATGCAGAGAAACTATGTTTAAAGAGACGTCATCATATAGAAAAAAAGAGGAAAAATAAGAAAAGAGGAAGTTCCCCCTTTGCACTCCTCGACATTTGCTACCTTATGGGATCAACACAGATGCTTCATTCAGTCGACCTTGGCTGAGTGAGTCTTAAGATTATTAGAACTATTAATGCATGATGGTAATAATCGGATTTGAGAAGATATCACTGAGCGTGTAGTAAGATACTAAATGGTTAACGACATCTGATAAAAAATATTACGCGACTAGAAATAATATGAAATTCGTAAATTACTACAACAGAAATATAAACAGTATCAAAACACTATACTATATAATACCTTTTGTACTTGTTAATTTTTATAGTCCGAAAATCTACAGCAAGTTAAAAAAGAAAGAAAAGAAATCAAATATTGCCTGGTACTTGTATATCGAACATCGTATCCATAAACGACTACCCTTTTAACTACTAGTCAAGACGAATTACTCGTAGGACAACTACATCGTACTAAAGTTGTCCCAGCTGTAACTGCCCTAATTAGTAGTTCTTCATGGTATTAGTTCGGGTTCATTTTCCTTGGATTTTTTTGTTTGTTTGTTTGTTTGTTTTTTTTGTGCTCATATTATTTCAACATAATATATGATTATGATGTATATATTGCACTAATGCATATTGCATAACATGACGTTAATATCTATGGTTGTTGCAAATGTGAGATTATTATTAAATCTGGTATTCGGATTATCATTCTTTTCAATAAAAAGAAAAGTACAAATTCCTCGTATCCATGAGGTGGGATAAGATACGACAGCTAATTTACTATTGTTCGTCATTATTTCACTCCTTTTATAATCTTTCTCTGTTATCATGGAGGTGCCCCAAAATAAACTGTGAATGATTGTGAAGTATATTTCTTGAACAAATGCCCCAATGGATTTTACTAAATGATGTATGTAATAATTGATGCATGTCTATGTTATCTTTACTTTTAATCCGGTTTGTTTTATCTAAAGCTGTCCTCAATATAGGTCTATACTTTTATCATAGTTCTTAATCCAAAACCATTTCTTACCCTTAGCGGATTCCATTTGACAATTGTTCTGCCATTGTGCCATTTGACACAGACTTAACACACAAATCCATAAAAGAGTATTTATTTGACGTACAAAGAGTTAATGTTACGCATACGGCATTTTATTTCATTACATCTGTGTTACTTACAAAGAAATATACTCCATAATTATGACAATGGTCAAATATTTCTTTCTGGTATATATATTGCAATATCATGGCAACACATCAATTTTCCACCTGTCATGTGTATCAGTATCAGCTGCAGTGGTCATCGGTGGGCTAAAAATATTTATATTATGTCCCGTACGACATGTTCGACTTACAAGAAATCATCCCTTTGTCAAATTAACAGTCACTATGCGTCTAGAAGAACATTTCAGATCTTGTTTCAAAACATACCGATTTCAGCAGATGTGTAAATAATGTCTTTATTGAGGGGAGCCTGTTGCCTTTTGATGTTGTTAACGGATATATGGTGCCATATAAATGCTGCATATCATCATATCATCACATATTCTTCGATTTTTATTTTAAGCTGACGTTGAAATTAAAAACAAACAAACAAGCAAAACAGTTATGACATTCAGATTCAGATTAAGATTCTTTTTATTGATCCATATTTAAAAAAACATAGAAATATGCCCTCCACTGGCAGTACATGAACAAAGTATTACAATAGAGTTACAATATAATAAATACACACTTATGACATATAAATAGCATCCAAATTAAACATAAAAATGAAATATAAACGTCTGATAAATAAACATGTAATGCAATAAATTATATGATACAGAATTAACAAACTGTGAGCAGAGAGAGAGGAGGGAAGAGACAATGCGGGGCGGGAGAGGTGGAAAGAGAATATAAACAGAAAGTGGGCATGATGGATGAGGGGAAAAGAAAGAAAGAGAATTCGAGATAGAAAGGGATTTAGACAAAATAAGATTGACATAAGTACAAAACAATACATGCATTAAAAAACAATATATAATAATGATGAATACATCTAAAACATCTAAAACAGACCGGCTTTGTGGTGCGTGGCATACGGGAAAGGACAGAGGCAAGAATGGCCGGAGCACGAGGACGGATTATAAAATATGAAATTTGAAGTTTGAGTTGAACTCATACAGTGACAAGACACATTTATGGGTTATTATTAACATTGTTATTATTATTATTATTATTATTATTATTATTATTATTATTATTATTATTATTATTATTATTATTGTTATTATTATTATTATTATTATCATTAGTTATTATCATTAATATTATTATCATTATAATTATGATGATGATTGTTATTATTATTATTATTATTATTATTATTATTATTAAATCATCATCATCATCATCATCATCATTATAATTATCATCATTATGATGATGGTGATGAACATGACATGTTCAATCGAATGATGAAAAGGTCAAGCTAAAAAAAAAATCTCAGTCATGGCTATTTGTCTCTCTCATCTACTTTGGACAATATATCATTTCAGGCATGCGCCATCAAATATTCACAAAGGTAGCAAGAATCATTGTTTAAAATGATGAATATTGCAAGTACAATGCTTGAGGCTAGCGCCCTCTTCATACGTCTTATGACTGGACACATACAATCGGTGCCGTATTAGGTGAGTGATTCGAGGAAAGTAAAACACAAAGGGAGAGACAAGTGAAAAAAGAGACATGGGGTGGGGGGAATGATGGGAAAGAAAGGAGCAGGAGAGAGAGAGAGAGAGAAAGACAGAGAGGAGAGAGAGAGATATGAGGGAAGATATTGTGTGTGTATGTGTGTGGGGGGGGGGGGGTAAGAGAGAGAGATAGATAGATAGAGAGATATAGATAGAGAGAGAGAGAGAAAGAGGATAAGATTATATTAGAGAAATTTCATCACTATCAGGATTAGAATGTTGTCATTTATGAATGTTTTATATTCATTCAATATTTTTTCGCATGCCTTTATACTGTCTAATTCAATGAATAAAATATGTGACTATATAATCCCCCATGGCCTTCCGGGAACTAGAGATGAATAAAGCAATGAAAATATCTTTACTCTTTGTTTTCCACACAAATACTCCTCTATCGGATTCGTGTGTAAAGTCTGTGCCAAATGGCACAATGAAACAGCAAGTGTTAAAAGAAAGAAAGAAAGAAAGAAAGAAATAAAGAAAGAAAAAGGCAAAGCTTATTCAGAATGCTTCGGATACTCAATATTTATACAAAATTGATTTAAAAACTATTTCCATTTGTCTCCCTTTTCTTCTTCATACAAAATATTCTGTAAAAATAATTATTTCAAAATGCCCAAATCACATGTGAGTATGTGGGGAGAACGCCCCCAACCCTATAACGCTCGTGTATACTCGAGGGGCTGTCTTTGACAGCATGCAGGCACGATTTCGCCTACCTGATTATAAAATTTCTGAAACAGCTTCTGCATACACCTCACCCAACCACTAATTTATTGATCACTTTCTATATTGACTATTTTTATACTGTGAATAGTAGGCATTAATGAATTGCATTTGGTGTTGTTGTTCTTTTTATGTTTGTATTTTAATATGAAATTTCAAATGTATCAGCTTTTAGCTGCAGTCTTGAATATTCTTCAATAAACCTAAACCTAAATCTAAACCTAATTTTAAAAAGAAAGAAAGAAAGAAAGAAAAAACAACAACAACAACAACTTAAGGATAGGCAACCATTTGTAGGTGTCTTGCATATTATTTTAAACACGTGTAAGGTTTAAACAGCCGGCAACAATATCACGTATTTTATGGTATATTGATAGTTGCTAAGTAGAAGGTTTACCTGAACGTGAATAATAAAAAAATTAAAGTATGGAAAGATAACCTAGTTTTGATTTAAACGAGTTGTTGACTAAATCCCAGCAAACTCGTGTCCCCCAGGTGGATTTCGCATTATTCGATTTTTAATAAAATGGAGTGAAAGGTATATCGATTTCTGAAATGTGATGCAACCTTATTCTTGTTATGTTAGACACTGTGATAGATATGTATTATACATGTACTATACTTTTCTCATTTATAAATGAAAATCCTTGGCGGATAAAGCGACAGTTGATGAAAATGTTTCACTATCACCAAAGAGACTTTTTTCGAATAACAAAATGTATCAGTACAGAACGCTCTCAAAATATACAGCAATGGTGGCAACTTATATGTATCATTGCATGGCAAATCTAAATGGAAACGTGTATTGTAATTTTAATTCAGTAGAACTTTATTCGATTATGCTCTTAAAACAGAAACATAATGTATAATTGAATATATATATGTATATATATATAAAACCACATATATATAAAAATTAATGAATATGAAAATGAATAAACCTCTTAGTGTTTATAATATCCAGGAAACATAAATATATTTCCTTGACTACTGTTTTTAATGTTTTTAACGTTTGTGTTGTCCCTTTTTTGTTGTTCTTGACGTTTTAACACTTACTCTGCCATTATGCCATTTGTCTCCTACTTTACACACAAATATTAGAATACTTAGGTGGCAAACAAAAAGTTAAGGGGAATGGGAAGGGGGGGGGTGGTATTGGTAGAAATTACGACGTGTGAAGCACATGTGACTGTGTACTTTGAATTTCGTTGCCACGGTAACAATTGACATAATTAAAGACAGTTTTGCGCTCATGAGATCGTGCCAAATTGTTTTCCTCTCTTTCTCAGATGTTCTCTCCTCTCCTTGTCTCTATCTGTCTAACTTTCTATCTCTACATGCTCTATGTCTCTTCCTCCTGCAAATCTTTTTGTCCCGATTAACCCTAAATTTTCTCAAAGACCTTGCTCAAAGGCAAATCACCTTGAACATCCTCTATTCACGATCAATCATCTGAATTGATATCATTGACTTGAATGCCATTATTCATAGATTCCTGTCAGTCAAAAAAACCCCACAAATGTGAGGATTTGATACCAATGTGACCCTTTCACCCCCTTTATCATCAACATGATATAAAATGATCAACTCTGGCTTGACAATATGTGATTCATTAATCAGTTAATTAAGCTATTCATTTTTTGCTCGTTTGAGGAAGGCCGAAGCTTAGTCATAGTTCAATAATAGAATGACTCATATCTCATTTAATTTTCCACAAACATTGCTTCATTTTTTCCTTTTTCCACAGAATTCATCTTTGTCCCATCTTACAGCATCCATTTCGGCATGCTTACTACTAGTTTAAATTTGAATGTGAATTTGAATTCATATTTACTTAATATGGCGAGCAAATAGTGAAGATAATGAAATTTCAAACATTAGGATGGCAGCATCGTATCATCTATGCCCATCATATCCCCGGACATCTAACCCCCTGTCGAAAGCCTAATGACATACCCTTAAATGATAAGGCCAGTATCCATGGTATCTACTCTCTGAAATACAAGTCAATAAACCTTGTCTAACGGTCTCAGTCTATGATTCGCAGATTTCCTAGGTATATTCCACCTCTTTGCTGATTTCTGGATACTCCTCTTTTCCTCCCCGACCCCCTCAAACGATTGTGGATAAAAAAAATTACCTCGATTCGTTCTGAACTTGAACCCAACTGGAGCGTGTCATTATTTTCCTATAATGCTATATGTCACATCGTATTAATGTTGCCTTGTTTATGATTTGACTACCGGGAAATTACAAGATATTCAGGAATTGAGGAACGTGATTCATTTCGGGAAGAAGGTTGACACTTGAGAACGTTTCCTGAAATATTTGTGCTTTTTTTTTGTAGATCGAAGACAGAATAAAGTCTTCTGCATTTAAAGAGAGAGAGAGAGAGAGAGAGAGAGAGAGAGAGAGAGAAAGAAAGAAAAAAGCCAAACGTTTATAATAATTGCAAAAAAAAATGAGGAGGAGGGGGTACCATGTTATTTGATATTTGATATTTTTCCTAGATGGCCGCCGCACATACAAATGCTATTAGGCACGGCTTCCAGTTATATTTATATTCTTCTGGGGTCCCTTTAAACCCCCACAATGCATCAAGTTTTAATTTTAGGGGTCTGCAGCAAAATCCTGTTGTTGTTTTTTTAAAGGATGCGGGCGGGGACGAGAAACTAGGAATAGATTTTATTTGACATAATGTGCAAGATTTTACTGATGCAAGAATAAAAAAAACCACATAGAACATGAGTCAAAAAATAATATTGATATTAGTGGCTTTAACACTTTCATTACTAAATAAAAATTATTATTTCTTTTTAAATATTGAGAACAACATCCTTTTCTAAATTTTCCATTAACTATTACAATTTATTGATGAAATATTTTTCACTGCAACTGTATGACGTAATAATTAAGTTGGTTTGACAGACAGGCAGAGACAAAATACAGTTCCAAATAGCAACAACAACAACGGGTGATGATAATAATGATGATATTAAGAATAAATGACACCTACACATTTATGGCCTGCGGTGTAATGCAGAAGTCATATCATAAACGTTCATTTGCCTGTATCAAGGTCTGATTCAACTAATTAATTGGAATCGAATAACAGGTAAAAACAAATAAACTATGTCGAAGGGCTTGGCATTATTACATTCTCTCTTTTGGAGAGAGGCATTATATATACCTTCCGGGCCCTTTAATATGTATAATAAGGATGGCCTTGAGAATCTGACTAAATTGCTTGTGGTTATGATGATATCATACTCTGTGATTGACGTGTGATGCATTCTCTTGCCGAATGCAACTAGTGTGGAGGCAGATAATGTCCACTCGACAGATTCGAGACACCTATCACGCCTGTCCGACAGGTCTGGTGCTCTTACCAATAAAAAACACAACCGTCACCAGGTCACTTTCCCAGTACACCTGTTCACAAAGGTATTCAAATTTATGGATGTTTCTTTCCTGGGGACTTAGTAACGAGGTATTCCATTAACCTGTTATTAATGAATGAACTACAATACTTGGAATCCACTTTGCATACATTACTTGTTGTTATGTCTGACAAGCCTCTGACAAGCTTTCAGGTTGTCAAGAACAACCTTTGCTTTAAAAGTATGCATACAATTTGAATATATTTGTGAACAGGTCTATTCCCTTGGGGAAAAAAAAGAGTTGATCGACTGGCAAAGCCTCCGTGCTTTTTCTTTGCTCCTTTCAAGTGATTAGCTTATACTTTTTGTTTTATGATATAATGTATTCATCGCCACATGTGTTCTATATTGTCACTAGTAATGGTGAATAAAAGAATGAAATAAATATTCCTTGATTAAATGAAAAATAGCAGGGCAAAAGTTTTGCTAATAACGATATGTCAGTGATCATAAATATGAGAGGCGAAATTGGTTACCAGTACCAAATCCGCAGAGGGTGAGTGCTTGATAGACTGAGAGAGGAAGAGAGAGAGAGAGAGAGAGAGAGAGAGAGAGAGAGAGAGAGAGCGAGAGAGGAATGAACAGAGAGACAGAGGGAGAGAGAGATGAACAGAGAGACGAAGAGAGAGATATGAAGAGAGAGAGAGAAACGAAGAGAGAGAGGGAGAGAGAGAGAGAGAGAGAGAGATAGATAGATATATATATAGAGAGAGAGAGAGATGGACGGGGGAGAGGTGAGAGGTGAGAAAAAGAGGGGGAATGACTGAAAGAGATAGAAAGAGACAGACAGACAGACAGAACAAGAAATTCAGAGAAAGGGACGGAGGGGAGGGGAGAAGGAGAAGTGGAGCAGATTTCAAGAAAACATGATGAAAATTATTTTATCACACTAAGTAGTCTAGTCGGAAATAGGGGTCCCCGTCGAGATACATTTTTTAAAAGCAAGTTTTATGTAATGCCTGAAGTGTCTAATTAATGCATTTTTATGTTCCATTACCAAATCGTGTCCCATAGGGTTCAAAATCGGCCATTTGGGCGGCCACAATGGATTTTTGGATGAAAATTCGTAATTAGCTTATCTTTTAAACTAGACATTATGTAAGCATATAGAAAATAGCTCTTCTGGCTAATATCATTATAAGGGGTCGATTTAGAGAGTTTCTTTTGTAATTTGATTGACTTGGATTCCAACAAACCTAAAAAGAAGTGTGAAAAAGTGATAAAACTTTCACTAAAAATTGGGCAAACAAACACCATTACGTTTTTTATAATAGTGGAAAAGATGTTATCCTGTTAATTATGCTACAATATGTTGAGAGGGATATAATCATCATTTCATGCATAAGTGAGCACTTATACTGTATTAGTGTCCCAGTATAGTCAGCCTAATGACACCTCCCAGATTAGGAAATATGGCGTTTTTCATGCACAAACGAGGCCCACTGGCTATTGTGTGCGAAACCCCATATAAGACTCTGTGCATGATGTGCAAAAACGGCACGGTTGAAACAATACCAACATGATTGTTAAGATTTATTGTTTGTGTACATGCATTTATTGCAAGGAATTTCATGGATTAAAAAATATATACATTTAGTGCTTTATAGCATTTGATGTTTAATGATCAAAGACAATAAGATTAATAATAATAATAATAAATAATAATAATAATAATATTGGATATTTATATAGCGCTCATATTGGAGACCAGTTAGAACATAGATAGCTATTGTACTAGATTATGGTAACGATTGCGTGGTTAGAGGCAGCTTGGTTCGGACACTACCAATGTGATTGGTAAGATTCAAAAATTTATACATTTATGCTTGAACATTCATGTCTCAATAATTCAGTACATTTTTCAGATGGATAAAATATCAAGTTTCAGAAAGTTAAGACAACCGTATGATCCTGATTTTCATTACAAATACACCACCTCCCTGCTCGAATAAGAGAGGATAGTTACCCAAATATGAAGTGTCGTCTGCCTTTATACGGGTAATGTCAAAATTCTGAAGATATTCAGAATAATTATAGTACCACATCCTTTTCATTTTTTTTTTTTTGTGTAGAGATTTTGCTTAGATCATGCAAAGCGTCCTTTACGTCCTTGTTAATGGTGATATGGAGGATCTGCCTATGGTTCTTTTCCATAATTTTTGGTACTGATAAAATTATAATTCTTGTGATAATGGTGGATGATAATGATAATACTTGCATACCATGATTTAAGAGCACTGATCACGCGTAAGTTCGTATTACTCTCTCTCTATCTCTCTCTCCATCTCTCCTTTGTCTTTCGTTCAACTTGTTCACTTTCATAATTATCTCAATCCCGTTTCTCTATTTCACCCCCTGTCTCTCTCCTCCCTCTTCCTCCCTTTCACTATCTCCCCCAGTCCATCCCCCTCTCTTCCCGCATTCTTCTTTCATGTCTCTAACTATCCTCGCTTCCTTTACTTTCCATCCGTGTCTCTCCCTGTCCATCTCTTGTTCTGTCTCTATGTCCATCATCATGATCATCTCTAAGTGTCTATTATTGGATGTTCTTTGTATCTATTATTCTTTCTCTGTGTCTATTATTCTTTATACCTGTCTCTATCCATACTCCTCCTCTGTTTTACCGTATGTTTCTACTTGTCCATCTTCACCCCCCCCCTCTCTCCCTCCCCCCCCCCTCTCTCTCTCACACACACACACACACACACACTTTTTTTTTTTTTTTTTTAATAACACACACGCACACCCTGGTATCAATTTGCCTTTAGCACTTTATTTATTTGATGTATGATAAAAGAGCAATGTAGATAAAATGCCTTGCTCAAGGGCATAAGTGCCGTGTCGGGGATCGAAGGCCCGATCCTCGCATCTCCAGTCGAGCGCCTTAAACCACTGGACCACGGCACTTCCACACACACACACACACACACACACACCATCACGCACGCACACACACACACCCCTCACACCCCCCTACACACACAGATACTCCCTCTCGATCTATTCATCATCTCGCTCTCTTTTTCACTTGCTTTCTCCTTCCCCTTCTGTCTCTCACTCTCTCTCTCTGCACTCTCAACCATCCCAAGTCTCTCCGTTCAAAGCCTCTCTTTGATTCCCTTCCTCTCCCTCTTCCTACCACTTTCTCTCCTGTCCTCATCTGTCTCTCCCTCTCTTATCTCTTCTTCCTCTTCTCTCTGCCTCTGCCATCCTCGACGTGCCTTTCTTTCTCCACTCCTTCCTCTCATTTCCTTCATGTATCTCTCCGTCTGACCATCTTCTTTCCCCTCATTCTCTAATTATCTCCTCTCACTCTTGCTCTCTATTCCATCCCACCCTCTCCCTTGTCCCATATCCCTGTTCTCTTCCCGTCTATGTCTGTCTCACCCTGCCTCTCTCTCTCTCTGTCCATTCCCTCATCTCATTTTCTCCCTGTGTCTCTCATTCTCTCGCTACCTCTCCCTCTCTTCATGCTCTTGTAATCCTCCAATCTCCTCTCCCCGACTCCCCCTCTCCCCTCCCCTCGTATACTCCATCCCTCATGTTCCTTGTCCCATCTACTTCTCTCCCATCTTTCTGCATGCCTGTCATTTTGTCTGTCTCTGTCTGTCTGTCTGACTCTCCCTCCCTCTATCCATTCCCTTCTCTTATTTCCTCCCCATGTCCATACATGGTGTTTCTCCCTTTCTCGTTTACCATGTTTACTCGTTTCTCCTTTTTCTCTTTTCTCCCCCATTTTCTCACTCCATTTCTCTTCTCCCTTACATCTTGTCATTCACCCACTCTTTCTCTCTATCACTTATTCTTTTCCTTGGCTCTCTCTCTCTCCGCTCGTTAAGTCACCATGCTCATCGGACTGGAGATCACCAGGTACGGGGTTCGATTCCAAGCCCGGCAATGACGTCCTTTGGCAAGACATTAATGTACATTTACCACTCTCGACTCAAGGTAAATGGGAACCTGTAGGAATTTATTCCTTGAAACTCCAACGCTTTCATTAGCATGATTAGAGCAGCTAGGCTGAGCCGGGGGAATAATCCAAAGCTTTTTGGAAGCGCATAGAGACATTGATAAAAATGTGTTATGCACTTTACAAGAACTGAGTATTATTTTTATTATTATTAATTATATTTAGAATTCCCCCAATTTCATTTTTGCATTACAACAAGCAAATAAATAATGAAAATGATAAGAAAATACATAACGCAATGCAATGTATAGCCTTGACATATTATTTAGTCATGCATATTTAGGTACGTATTTGTTTATTAACTGGACTTATCATCGGTTTTTTAGATTTCGTGACTACTAGGCAAATAAGGCTTTCTATGATGCTATTTTCGTTTCAAGTTGCACTCTGCTTTTAGAATTGTTTCTCGGAAATACTCTTGAGCTGTTTTCTCAATCATTTTAGATCTCGTATATGTTTCAACCAGGTTCTTTTAAACGGAAGTAAAACCAAAATATATGTACAGTAGTAGGACATGTATGAGAATGCGCACTATAAAACAACAAAATGTGTAATCCATCAATTTTTTTTTTTTTTTTTTTTTTTTTTTTTAATTTAGCCGAATATCTCTCTGTCAGATTTTAATTTGTCATGCGTTGTATTTTGAAGCTTAGTCTTCAATACATAACTTCATCATGTTTATACAACATGAATATTTTTAATTTCCGCATACCAGTTATGCGATTACTACTCACGTAATATTCCATCTCCTTCAGCAATTATTTTCAAATCAGAACGTGAGATTGAATATCGTATTCTCATGGGATTTCATAACCAATCTCATTCATAAATGAAATGCATTCTAGAAGTGTGGATTTCATTGCCATTGGCTGAAAATGCAACATTACATGTAGAGCATTCCTTTCACAATTTTTGTACAGATCATGAAATGCGGAATGGATTTCAAATAAATCAAAGACAAAAAGAATGTTATGAATTCTGACAGTTCTGTCATTCTTTTTTTTTCTGTTGCTTTTTCTAAGCTACCCTTTATATTGGATGCCACGGGTATCACTATTGGTTCATGGTATCAATGATTATGTAACTGAAAGGATATAGAAAGAGATTTAAAAAAAATAAAACTCTGTCTTAAGAGTGACTTCTTGAACAAAATGATTATAGTCAATTCATTCTTATTGGAATGTCAATGATTTATTACTGAATCAACAGTGTTATACTTGGCTATCCATATACCCCTGATAATTATCAGACAACCCGTCGATAACTATTTCATCTAAATTATGCATGCGAAAGGTTTGTTTCTGGCGTTAACATTCTCAGGGGTGTT